>VFFE01007206.1:585881-634908 GCA_008921705.1 Burhinus oedicnemus
CGCCGGGCGGCTTCCGCGGCTGCGGGCACCGCCGCCCCCCGGCACGCCCGGCCCCGCAGGCAGCGGGCACCGCGTCCCCCGCGCCGCATCTTCCCACTCACGCTCCTCCCCACGCCCCCTCCCTACACGCCCCCCCACTCCTCGCGTCTCCCCGCACCCGCGGAGGAGGAGAAGCCCCGCGGGCGCGCACAGCTCCGCGCCGCCCGCCCGGCGCTCACCTCCCAGCCGGCAGCGCGGCGGGGCCGCGCTCGGCGGTGCCCGGGCTGCTCCGCGGCGCTCAGCGAGGCAGGCGCGGCCGGGCCCCGGGCGCTCCCGCCGGCGGCAGCGGCGCGGCCGCACAATGCGGCGAGGCCGCCCGCCCCTCCGCCCGCCCGGCGGCGGCTCCCGCAGCGCCCGCCGCCGCCGCCGCCGCCGCGGTGCAGCACTGCGGCGCCCCCTGCCGGCCGCCGGGCGCAGCAGGCCCGCCCCGCCGCGGCGGTGCGGTGCGGTGCCGGCTGGGCCCGGCCGGCGGGGAGCCCGGGGAGGGAGGAGGCCGGGCGGGACAGGGAGGGCGGGCGAGGGGGCGCCGTCCCCTCGCTGTGGGTTGCTGCGAGGGTAACCCCGTGGAACGGGCGCAGCCCTGTAATTCGGCGTGTTTGACGGTAAGGCGGCCTTTAATTGTGTGGGGACAACGGCTGTTGTTCACAGGCGTAAATTTTGACTGCTTGCTAGCGGGCCCGGCCGGGCCTGCTCCGCAGTTTAACATCTCAAGTACTCTCTTTCCCTCCCTCTTACTTGCTTCGTGCTGCTCCCCGCTACCGCCCCGTGTAACTCCAGACAGAGCCAGACAGTCTCCCTCCGTCCGGACAAGCGTCATGGCAAAGCGACGGTGAGGTGGCTGCCTCCTCAGATGGCTTTCCAGTGGCACCAGCTCCTCACACGGCGCTCTTCCTCCCTACATGCCAACATGGCTTGTGGCAGAGGAAAGCGTTGTTATTTCGATTTGCGAACGGGGAAAATGAACCGTGTAGTTACATGGGTCCGTCCAAGAGGCTCGTGTCAGAGCCAGGGATCAAGTTCTGAAATGATAGGACCAAATTCACCACACGACTCTTCCTTCCTTGTTTATTAAACTATCCCGTAATGTAAAGATACATTAGTAACAGATGTGAACCAGAGCGGGAAAGCACTTAGTGGATGTTCCTCCTCCGTTTCTGTTCCAGCCCAGATCTGAATGAGATACGACTACAAGAAAAAGCTCTCCCCTCACTGTCTTTCTTGACGCAAAATTAAATAAAAGTTGGATTGGAAAAGACCTTCCGTGATCCAAGCCTCTCTACAAGAGCACCGTTTAGGGGGCAGGGTGGCAGTCCTCAGGAGAAAGGAGCACCTACTATTCCCTCCAAGCTGTGCCAGCTGCAGGCACTCAGGAGCAGATCTTAAAATAGTTGTGCTGCCTATCATTCAAAGGCAAAAAAAAAATAAAAAAATTAGAAGGCAGATGTGAAAGCAGTAGTGTGGTTTATGCTTTACTTGTTAAAAATAAATGCTGAGGCTTTAAGCCTTCACTCTCTGTTTGGTTTACATAATTTAGAGGGATTAGCTTTTTCCATCCTCCTAAGAGAGCAACTGGTGAGTGTCTATTTTGCATCTGGGGAAATGTGTGTTAGTCTCGAGGCCTGACATTTGTTTTGTGTCTATGGAATTCACCCTGCATGGGGCTGTCACATTAAATAAGATAACTGGCTTTTCCAAAGCAGCAGATAATTTATTGGTCATTAAAAATCCTAGTGGCGGTGTGCAGTCTGCTTGCGCTGAAGTCTCTTACTGGTGCCAGGGCACAAGAATTTAGTAAACACTATCATGGACACAGGCAAAGGTTTCAGATGGTTGAGACCCATAGGACTGGTCCAGGACCACTTCGGTTGCTGTTTGTTTTCTCCGTACTTGCTGTGCTTCTTATACATAACGTCGATGGATTTGGGGTTTTTTTTCTTACCCAGAATGGGTTTTGAAAACCTTCGGTTTTAGTCCTATAGACCAAGGACCACCTTGCTTTGTCATAAGCAATGGTTTGTTGGTAGTTGCAGCTGACATGCTGTATTTTCTCGGTGGCTTTGCCACTTGTGCTGATCCTAAAATGTGCTCATGGGTATTATCCTGGCATGGGTAATGAGATGAAGGTTTTTCCCCTGTGAGGACCATCACATGATTGACTGCAGGTTCCTTTTCTGCCCTTCTAGCTTACGAAAATCGAGGAGAAGGGAAGCCAAGCTGAACATACGTGGGGTCTGATCCCAGATGGTCTGTGTGGTGTCAGCCCAAATTCAGCCTGATCCAGCAGAAGTCAGGAGCACCCCCCTTCCCACGCCACCGGAGTCATGTGCAGAGGATTTGTCCTTCTTGTCCCTTGCACCTTTGGTGAGTCAGAGTGTTTCACAGCCTTATTTCATTTTTGAAAATAGCACTTTGGTATATTTAAAAATATTATTCCTGTTTTACCAGGAAAAGGAGCAATCCCAGCACAAGAGGATAGCTGGCTTGTGGGAAGTATTGGCTGGAGTGGAGCTGAGGGAAACTCACTCCTTCTGTAGTCTCCTTTTCTATGGTGTCAAAGCAGTGAAGTCTATCTACCCACAGTCATTAGTGAGTTTATCTGTGGCTTTGTGTCTCCTAGGGGCAACATTGAGCCTTGCAGTAGGGCAGAGCAGGTGACCTCCTCTCCCTTGGTGAGCCCAGGCATGAGGACCTGTCGCTGCTGAAGAGCTGGGCCCAGCCACGCTGCGAACATGGGAACTGCGGCTGCAGGTCCATGGCTGTGTAGTTACACCAGGGTCGGTAACGTGGGCCTGCACCTCACGATGCAAGGAATACAGCTGGCTTAGCTCCACTGTTATCCACAGCTGGTTGCTTCCCTTTTTGCTTAGAAAGATGCCCACCAATGGTCCAGAGCAAGAATTTTGGTTCATTTATGGTCTGGTAAATTCCTGTAGTCAGGCATTGTCTTCAGTCAGAGCGTCAGAGTACCCCTGTTCACCAGAAACCTGGCTGAGGAGCAGATAATGAAACAGGAATGCGAACAACTTGAAGTGCAGATGAAGCCACAGACTTTTAAGTCAAAGCACAATGCTGTTTCAGGATTAACAGGGCTGCATCCAAGCAGTTATGGTTGACAGGAGTATTTTAGAAATTTTAAGTACCACTAAATAATACTTTACTGGCTTAATAAGATACCTAAGTGTCGCCAAAGTCCAGAGTGGTCTTTCTGTCTGGTCTGGAGGTGCTCCCCATTTATCCTCAAACACTTCTACTGGCTTACCATTTTCATTCTGAATGCTAATGGTGTATTTTCTGGAGGTGTTTCTGTTGTGAAGGGCCAATGGTGTTTGCTTCCTGTAAGGTGGGAGAGACGACTGCTGTGACACTGCAGGCCTGACAGCTAACATGTGAAGAGGATGTACGAACAAGAAAAGAATGCTGAAGGTGTGGGTTTTCTTTTTTTCTCCCAAAGCTGGAAATCCCATTATAGATGACAATTTTGCAGGTTTCAACAACTTCCAAAACAAGATTTGGGAATGGGGTTTCGTGAGACTCATGAGAGAGGAAAAGATGACAGAGACCTGGTTTCAGAAGGTCATTTAGGGGTCTCTGAATCCTATGGAAATGAGTGGCATTTCATCTTCTGAGCACCTTTGTGCAACTGAGTCCAAGTTTCTACAAACTGTAGAGCAGATCATAGCATCGGTGACATGGACGAGGAAACAGACTCCTCTGGTATGATTCCTGCAGTAAGAAGAGGGCTATTGAGCTCATGACTACTGTCTTTGCTGCTGCTGTAGAAGAGCAGCCCAGACGGGCGGTGAGGGTTGCACACCTGGTCAGAGCTGGATCCTTGTCCCAAACAGCAACCCAGCAGTGACTTGGTTTACTTTTTTTGCCTTTCCTTCCAGCACTCTCCTGAGAGCTGAGATGATACTTGGTAACTAGTAGAAAAACTACCAAATAAATAGCATGTTAACACAAATATTTGTAGCTATTACTAAAGGTTCACGGGGAAACATTGGGATTGTTTTCTTCATTTTCACAGAGTGTCTTCCAAATGTTTTTGTGTTGGCTCTCAGCAACGTACATAAATCTGTTCAGTTATGCTAATCTAGCACCGTGAAAAAAATTGCAACTTTGTCATTAAATTACGGATGAACTTTGTTGTTAGTTTGGTTTGTAGTCAATATGAAGAATTGCTGTTTTAAATTAATATTGCATTTTCTCATATTTTCCCTTGTGGCTCACAAAACACTGAGTTTATAATGAAGGGCTTTCTTAAGTGTATGCTAAGGATTTATAACTTCTCTTTCTCTCAACTTTTTCCTCACTGTATAGTAAAAAAATCAAATACAGATTTCTAAGATGCAGGCTTTATAACTTAATAAGTGTTTATTTCTAATGTAGTAAATAAGACCATGATCCTGCAAACATTTGTTTGTGTTTAACCTTACATGGACAGGCTTAATGGAGTGGCCAAGGAAGCTACAACTTCCCCATTAGTATCACTTGAAGATGGGCTGCAGAGTCACCTGCAGAGTCCGAGCTTCAACATTTTGTTCCATTTGGCTTCACGAGGTGCCAAAACAGGGCACTGGAGGTGGACACGGGGTGCTCTTCACAGCATCTTGTGGATCTCACACATGCAAATGCCTCTGTGCCGTGTCCTAGTGCAGGCCTTCTGTCTCAGTAGGCATTTGGCACATTTGCACGGAGACACATAAACACACAGCTTGGGTTTTTTTCAGCAGGCAGATCTTTATCAGGTGTATGTAATAGTGATACTTGTGCAAAGCTGAGAGGCACAGCTCAGTAGAAACTATTGCTAAGCAGAATAGCGAAGCATAAACTCATGTTTTGTAACACATGGCTAATGGCTACTCTTCATATTACCCAAGTTAAAATGCATAGATTCTGCTAATCTGTGTTTCTTCTCACCTGTACCATTGACTAGGTTGTATCCTGAGAGTGTGCCCTTAAAAATGGGCAAGCTGTGACTCCACACTCACGGGAATACAGCGGTGACTGCACTGACCCTGTCACAGTTTGGTACGTTATTATTGGGTTTGCTCTTTGTTTAGGGGTTGCTATTCTGGTATTGTTATTTCTCCCTCCACACTTACTCAGATCACAGAGAGATCCTTTAATAGGTGTTTGTTAATGTAAAATTAATTGCTGTATAACCTCAAAGAAAACAGGCTGACTGTAACTCTCTTGTACGTATTTATAATGATTGAATACCTACTTGCTTTAAAACTGAAGAAGTTCGGTTTCTACACCAAAGTAAGTTTGGACTAATAATTAAATCACCTACATAATAGTCTGCAAACTAGCTAGTACTCTTCTGCTAGAGAGATTTGTGTTATGGTTTTAATAAAGTACAGTTACAGAATTAAAACCCACTGGTAACAGTGTCGACAAATTTTGCAACAAATGTGCAATACCAGACTTTATTAATGAATGAGTTACACTGATGTGTCATCTTAATTTCTTACAGATGTATTCATGTTCTTTGAAAGGACCAGTGGAAATTGTCATAAATTCATTTGCTATTCATATTAATGAATGCTAGCCCTTATTCTTCCTCAATGAATAAGGGCTACGATTGCAATCTGGATTGCCATAGGGACCCCACTGTAATTCATCATTGCTTCAGTTTTCAAATTCTCCAGTGCAACCAGATATTGGTGTCGACAACATCTGGAGTTTTACGTCTCTCATCTTTTTTCTACCTCCTTCCCTCTGTTTAATCAAGAGAATGGGAGGGGAAATTGCTGCCATTGTTAATATCTTCAAGAAACCAAATGACTTCTAGAACTTTGGAGGATATTTAGACTTAGGATCTAGGGGATACAGGCCTGTTCACAGAGGTGAGACTGGGGAACATCTGCTTTCAACATACTGTAATGCCAGTCGTCATGCCATGCCCGGAGAGGCAGGCGCCTACGCTTCCATCTCCCATTCTGAAGCCAAGCAGTGGATTTCAAAAGGATGCCTTTCGCAGGAGAGTGTCTTGGCGACCACAGTACATACATACATGTGAATATATACCCCATTTCTTTCACTGGGGCTGTTTTATGTTGTATAAAACAGTTCTGTACTTGCACCAAGGAGAGAGGTAGGTTGTTGTGGATTTTAAGTAGGAATCTTTGTCCCTGCCTGATCAAATCCAGACTTGCTTCCTACCCAAGGCCTTCAGATGCTAGTCCATTCTCAGGGGCAGGGTTTGAATGAGCTCAGCGATACGCTGCAAGGTAAATTTTGAGTGTGGGCTATTCCTCAGTATAGACCATGTCTGCCTGTCCTTGCAGTGTATAACAATACGCTGCTTTGTGGGAATGTGACCATGGTCGACATCAAATAGACACATCAGCCTGTGTCCTTCCTAAAATGGCCTGATAACATGTACAGCAAGGTCCTGTGTGAATACTGGGCACAGCCAGGTAGCAGGATGGGGATACACCATGACGTCAGAGAGCATCCGTAGACATAGCTGAAAGGGCTAACCCTGCAGCCCCGTGGCTAGGGTGAAGACAAATGTAGTAGTCCCTGCCACAAAGAATATTTAGGCACATTTAGGAAAACATCGGTGTGATAAAGTGATAGCATCTTGCCTCAAAACAGTATGATATTTATGGATAGGGTACAGTCTTGTGAGTTTCGAGAGGGCTGGATTCAGAACTCTTCAACAAAAGGAAAAATTCAACCTGGCATCCTGTACATAGTACTGGCTAAAGATAGGTAGAGATAAAAAGGGGGAAAGTGGAGAAATTGTCACCATGAGAGTAATTTTCTTGACTTTTCTGTCTAAGCTATCCAGAACTGAAATGCTTCATTTTAGGTTCACCAGATCACTGCATTAACAGAAAATGAGAATTTTTTTGAAGTGAAACAGACTTCTTTCCTGGGTTTCTCACTGATTTCTATGCCTGTGTGTAAGAGAAAACAATTTTGATTACAAAATCGATTAATGTTTATAAATTCTCCAGAAATGTGCTTTCATGCTTTCCTCTATTCTATCTGCTGTGCTTGGGAGGAGCTCATATAAAGGTAATTCATTATCCCCCCTTCAAATCTACCCCTTAAAATTCCCCCTTGACATAATCACTAAAATCAACTTGACCAATATTTGTCTACAAATATTTTATGACCACTGCCTATCATGCTGAGTAACATTTTTACAATCTTTGTCCTTCTCCATCTATCCAAATCCATCAGTTGTCTTCCACGACTACAAGCATCTTGTGGTAGGGAACCAACTTTTGTCCATCCAAACACTCTGCAACTGGAATGGCCTCGCACAATTCATGTCATGGGATGGTGACACATCTTGTAAACATCTTGAAGGAAAAGTAGTACGTACATTTTTCAGTCAAGGACTGGATGAGTTGCTGTCCATGAGTCTTGCAAAGTCAAATCTGATTCACGTACCCCAGGCTGGGGGCTGAATGATTTCTTCTGTCCTCCAGTGTGTGCTTGAACTATGTAATTTTGCTTTGAAGTGCACCTGCAGATTCATTCTCTTTGGCGCTGTTTTGGAGAATGATACTCTGGGATTTATATTGCCACTTTCCTCCACAATATTTGGGAACAAGATCTGGAGGAAAAAACCCACCAACTATTTAGATACGTGATTCCTTTGATGTGTTAGTGTCATCTAAATGCTTTTTTGGAACTGCCCCTGAATTCTTTATGTATAAGGCAATGAAGGAATTCAAGCAGCCTCGGAATCTTCTCTGTTCGGGGCACAGCTGGTGAACGAAATGGGCTCTTTCAGCATTATAGGAGCTAGTTGGAGCTGGTAACAGATGCTGAGCATTTCTGTGCTGCTCTGTGACTGTAGGGCACAAGGTGATGGCGGTAGTGGGTAATCCATCCTCATCTGGAAATCATTATTGCTAATCAGTCTAGCTTTTGTATACTAATTACTGTTATCATATTACCTATCAGAGTTTCTGTGAACTTGTTTCTGAGACTGTGTGTGTGCACTAAAAGTTTCAGTTGGCAACAAAGACCTTTAGGCACCATTTGTAAATGAGTGATTAATAAACCAACATAAAAGTTCGTTAGGATAGAATGGGGGAAGCAGTCACAGATACCCTTCAACAAAACAGAAGGCAATGTTAACAAACAGATGTTACAAAACCAAATTTCTCAGCGTATTATCCTGTGAGGTGGAGAAACTCTGAAAGGACTTACTTTAAAAAGCAACTAGTAATGCCAGAATTTCAGAAATCTTTTAAGCACACGTTAAATTCCCATGGAATCCCTGTTCAAGTGAAGGCAAAGCTTGAAGGATTCAATAAGACAGCAGCAATTAAAACAGCAGAAAGAAATACCTAAGATTAAGTCTCTAGTTCTTTACCCAGGTTTCCCATCTTCATATAAACACAAATCCCATGGAAAACAGTGTAACGTTATTATGCAGATTAACTAACCAAGCAGTAGCTAGTTTATTTAAGCTGCTCATTATTTCAGTATCCACTGATAGTGGGATAGCAGGAATACAATTAAGAGTACTCCTTACGGAACACTATCCACTAATGCCTGTACTATACCCTTAATTAGTATGGTATCATCCATAATAATAATGTCTTTTAAAAATCCATTAAATGTTTTGGGCTCTAGTCAGACAAAATATTAAAAAAATAAACGTTTCATTTTGAAATACTTACAGCTAATTCTTAAAATTAGTTTAATTTCTTTTTTGTTTTGGCTTTATCCAGAAAAAAAACCCTACAGGAAACTCATAATTTAGAGCAATGAACATAGCTGCAATATCCTTGCATGATTAAAGAACACCCTGTACAATGGTACATTTTGTTTTTTTCATTTGTTACTTGAGTTTTCTGCCTGAGGAATGAAATGGCACGTTTTCTCTAACATCACACAAGATTGTAGTTCAGCCATTTCACGCATACAGGTGCACAGCAAATGGGCACTGAGAAAGAATACATCAAGTGAAATAGCTCAGTTACAAAAGAATTTTACCGTATTTTCGATGGTGGTGGTTAAATTTATTCTAAACTGTGGATTCCTAAGCACAAAAGACCAGTACTTTTTCAACAGTCAAGATGATTTCTGTTTACATCTGTTTAAGGACAGAGGTAATCTGAAGTCCTTGTAGCAAAGAAAGAAAGAATAAGACCTTTCTCTCGTGTTCCATGTCCAGACTGAAACACCAAACCAGCTCATTCCTGTCCTGGCAGCAAAACAAGGAGATGTCAACATATTTGAAAGTGGTATGCACAAAGGAGAGAATGGCAGTGTATCTTTTTTCAGTAAAGTAACTCCAATGAATATAGCATAAATGGTTGTAAATATTAGTACTAACATAAGAGTTCATCATTCGCTTACCTAACAGCCTTGGTAAAAAATGTTAGAAGACAGTTGTGTTTCAAATTTTTTGACATCTGTTTGGGAAGTCTTTAAGAGGTCATGATATTCATGAAGAATTCATAAGCACGTTTTCTGAAAGTCAAGCACCCAGAGTTGTCCGTTGCTTTTGAAAACACCAACTCTTGTCTAAAATTACTGTTAATTGAATCAGTATTCACCTTTTGAGTGATTTACTTAGTGGATACTTAATCTGATGTATCTCATAGCATTTTGATGTTCAGAGAACAGTGATCCAGTATTTTGTAAATACTAGTTCCATATTAGATGTTTCCAAGCGAGCAGCCAAATTGAGGTAGCCCATACTATCCATCTTGCATATGATATGGATGTGTGTCTATGATGCTTTGCATTTCCTGTTGGCATATAAGTGTATTGAAACAAGTTTTCCATTGTATTTAAAATTACAGGTTACTCTATATTGTTCCCTCTCATGATTGAGTCAGACAACAGGCTGAGAGTGCAGCCTGAATACAACATGATCATATGCAGCAAATCGATTACTGGAACATGCGACAGTGTCCCTAGCTGTGAACATTGTCTGTAGCTAGTGTCTCCGTTCTGGGCATTACTACTGATGGTATCCTCTTAAAAACAGCCAGGGGTGGGCAGGTGATTTCATCTGTCTTTGGCCATTTAATACACATCTAGTCTAAGCTACTGATCTAACTTTCTGCAATCTATGGATTTACCTCTAACAGGCAGTTCATTATATCTCTCTCTGAGGGCATCTTGGAGGCTCCAGTGTTTCAATACAACCTAACAACTTACTGCTGATTACAACTTAACCTACTTCCAGCAACCCTTCTCATTGAGCTGGAGACTGGTCACAGGCTTCCTACCTCCTCTGATAGTCAAAGTGACTTTTTTTGGTGAGATGCACTGAGTCTAGCACACTCTTTTTTTTTTTTTTCCATTAATTGTAAAGTGATTTTAGTTGAGTAGCTCAGACACAGCCATTTACTATTGGTCAAATAAGTCCTATTTCCAGTTGAAGTCTTGAAGGGTTAGGTCTCAAGGTCCATCCCTACAAAGTATATTTCCCAAGAAGTGACTGCCCTGCAGCTGGAGGTGCAGGACTTTTCTCCAAGAGTTCAAAATTTGGCATTCATATTCTATATCCATATGTGTTTAGCAGGCAGGTTTGTGGCTTTCATTCTTCTTTTACAGAATATGAGAAATCTATAAAAATGACCTATATTTATGGTACAGTTTTGATCTATGCAGTGGATGATGGTTTGTTTTTCAGACAACAAAAGAAGCGTTCTGGAAAGCTTCATATGTATCAGTCCTGAGAGCTTTTCACACAAGAAACTTTGTCTCTTTGTCTCTCTTAACTCCTGGTTTCATCTTCCTTCAGCTTTTACAATCAAAAAACCCAAAGATAACCTAACCATTTGTCATGGTTTAACCTCAGCCAGCAGCTAAGACCATGCAGTCGCTCATGCAGTTCTCCTCCTTCCCCCCAAGAAGGGAGGGAGAAGAGGGGGAAAGGGAGGGGAAAGGAAAGGGGAAAAAACCCCAAACTCATGTGTTAAGATAGACAGTTTAATAGAACAATAACAAAAAAGGAAAATAACAATAATTATAATAATAATGGTAAAAGAATATACAAGATAAAGTAATACAACACAAGTCACTCTCACCACCCGGTGAATTGGTTACCCAGCCTGTCCGGAACAGTGATCACGGATTCCCACCCCCTTGGCCAACCCTCATTTATATACTGAGTATGACGTCTATGGTGTGGAATATTTCATTGGCAATTCCATCGCTATGTCTAGGCTCCTCCTCAGCTTCTACAGGAAGCTGAGAAGAGTCCTTGAATAGTATAAACATCACCTAGCAACAATTAAAACAATGTACATTATTGACATTCCTTTCATACCAAATCTGAAACATAGCAGCCACTAGAAAGAAAATTAACTCTATCCCAGCTGAAACCAGGACACCATTGTAATTGTGAAGTATGATCTGCCTGGCTTTATTATAAGATCTGAGGCAGTCACCATCATCACCTGCAGCTACATGAAGGGCTTGATTGCTCCTTCTCTTGAGCCTGAATGGGGGAGACAGCTTGGTTTTAAGGAGGTCACTATCATCCCCAGTGCTAAACCCCAGTATTGCTGCCCTGGCAACCTCGAGCCTTTCAGTAAAACAACCACCTCCAGGTGCACACAGCTATTTCACATGGGTTTCAGGGTGGCATCTCTTAAAGCTCACAAACCAGCAGTCTGTATTTAGAAATTTGAATTCCTAGGCTGAATTTCAAATGAAACAAAGGTATTTTCCCTTTTAGGTTTTCTGGGGATGCCATGGTGAGAGCAATGCATTTTTATGTCTCTTTTAAGGCAGTTAGCATGTGCATTCCTTGGCCCTGCGCCATCTGCATCACTAAGCCACCTTCTTCCCTGATTTATATTAATCTCGTAAGCACCAAAACTCTGCTAACTATCCAGCCAAACTAAAAATAACTTCTGAAAATAATCCAATGTAAAAGTGTTTGCCTTCCAAGAGAGAAAGCAATCTACTCTTTACAGCCTTTCTACTGTGTTAAAACACCGATTAAGTTACTGGTTACTGACGGTACCAAGAAATTTAAAGAAACTAATTGCTTACGAGCTGCTTCTGAATGATAATTTTAGAAACCTGGTGTAGGTGCAGCTTTGAACTATTAAAACGCTGTTAGACTAACGCTATGGAAGAAAGATACTGAGCTCTTAAGATAACAGTGTTTATGCATGGAAGTTTCCTTAGTAGGGTGCAAATTTATCCCTCCTTTCTTTGATTTGTGCCAAGTGTTGAACGCTCATCCTATATTTTTAAGTGTCCCTGATTTTGTCCCTTTTTCACATGACTAATTGGAAGGTTGTATTAAGTGATCAAAAATTTGCAGAGCAAAACTAACACTAGCAGTGTGGCTGTTCATTAAATCTTGCTTTCCATGTATAATTCAGCTTGAAAAAAACCTTAATATTTTAACAAAATGTATACCTCAAAATAAAGAGAACAAGAAAGAAGCATTGCAGTAGTTCTACCCTGTAAAAATAAACCAAAACTGGGGATGTGGGTTCATGATTTTGGAAGGCTTTTATTTTAGGCAGGGAGACTCACCTTTTTGAGTGCCGCTCTGTTGTTGGTGGAGAAAATGAAGGAGTCCTCCAGGTAATTCAGGACACCTGCCAAGCTTGACTTCTGGTTCATATAACTCTTAACAGCAGTATCTTCTGATCACTGCTTACAAAGGGAGTAAAGATGTTTAGCCTCCCTATGTGAAATTAATTTTTTGGAATTAATCCCTTTGCCTGTTAAGACTTACAGCCCCCTCCAGGTGTCTTTCCGTTCACGTGCCAGGTAAGGAGACGGCATGTAGAGATGCAGACTTCTAGAAATAGTTATTAATGGCTGCATCAACCACAAATGAGCTCCAAATTGATTGAAAAAGAATCATAGCATGCTGTGTGTGGTGTAAGGCTTTGAAATGTGATAACCAGCCAGCTCCTAGCACAGGAAAGAAATTTCTAGATAGGAGCCTTACCAAAGCCCTTTGGATATTTTCATTTAAAACATAGGAAAAACTGGGGCTGGGGGGAGACCAGGCCATTAATGACTTCTTTGTAATCTATGGGTGTTGTGTTTCAAACTGCTGAGACTGTAGCAGAACAGCATTGGAGCTCTGTAGCCAAATCATAACAAGAAATGCTTTCCCTCTGTTATTTAGGACAACAGCAGTGGCTGAGTGAGCATTTCCAAAAAGAAGTGGGGTGGACAGCCTTCAGATCCTGTGTCTGCCTAGTTTAATAGTTGAACTCTGAAAAGCTTTGTCAATCCAATGCAAGGAATGGGGAATATCTGAAAAAAGTGTTGGAAACACTTGATTCCAAAAGGATTTCAGTGACTGAGTTTTAATGATATTTACTAGAAGTCTTTCTGTTTGGTGCGCTTGGTCTCAGACAACAACATTTACATTTAAGCACCATCTTTAAAACCAAGGTCCTACATCTCCCTCTAAGGTTTTTCTCCAATGATTGTAACAATCACTGAAATGCAGAAAGGTTGTTTTTATTTCTAGACTACCCAGTCTATTGTATAGTAGGATTAACCCCTACACTCAATGTTTTAGAACGTAATTGTAGTTTTCATCCCCTGTATTTGTCATGCACTCAATAAGGCACAATATCTGGGGTCTGTGGTTGGGGGTTGCAGGGCAGATAAGGTGGCTGCTTTCATTTTAGCACACATGAACTAACGTGGAAGAGTATAGAGATTAGCATAGCCCTGTGCAAGGATGACAACCAAATTCATGAGTTATTCCACATCATGGCGCATGGTCACACCCCCCCAAACACACTGGAGCTTTTCTGGCCTCGAAGCTCAGCAGGGTTAGACCCCAAAAGTCAGTACTTGGATGGGAGATCTCTGGCTGCTGTAGGCTTCCAGCTTGACATAAAGGGGAAAAAAAATATCACCCTTAGGACAACCAAATGTTGGAAGAGGCTACTCAGAGAGGTTGGGGTCTCTGTCCTTGTGAAATTTTAAAACCTGGCTGAAGAAAGCTGTGGGCAAAGAGGTCTGCGTTCAGTGCTGAGCCTGCTTTTAGCAGGAGGCTGAGCTGCATGACGTGCTGAGGTGGCATCCAACCTCGATTATTCTAGGATTCTGTGGTCTGAGGTTGAATTTTATGTATTTCAATGCCTTTATGTATTTTTTGTTGATAAAGTTGTCTGCTCACATGAGTTGACTGTAATGGTAATATTAATAATTGGGATCATTTTTTCATAAAAAAGAGGTCACACTTTCTGGCATGAGTAGAAAAAAATATTTTTCATATACTTCTAAAGATAGCACCAATTGCCATAAGGCTTACTTTGTTTATGCATAGGAAAAATTTCCACCAATTGCTAATGGTAGACTGTAAAATACTCAATAGCCTATAAATTAAGTAAATAATAAAAATAATTGCCCCATAGCTTTTTAGGATAAAAGTCTTTTTTTTTTTCTTTTTTCTTTTTCTCTTTAAGAAACATAAATGACCAAAACCAGGAGTGTATTTGTGATAGAAGCAGAGTGGGCTGGAGTATTCTCAGTGCACAGAGATTACACAATCCAGGTATCAAATAAAAGCTTGGCTTTCCAAGATTTGCCCACAACTAAAAAATTTTGTCGAGTCATTTTGGGCTTAAAGCTCCTTGTTTCTCTAACAATATACGAGTTCTTCTTTCAGTTGGAAAAAAAAATTACTAGGTATTTTGAAAGGACATGTTTTTCTTTTTAGTCACTGATCCTTCAAAATAGGTAAATACTCAAATATGTTCAAAGTTGTGCATTTCTCCGTTGTTGAAGAAGGACTAATTCATTGTCCCCTTGGTTATTCTGAAGACCTGGATGGCAGTGTTGAAGGGTTTGAAAATGTGAAAAGTTTCTTTCAGTGGCTGAATATAAGTGCATATTTTTGAAGTATTTTTAATACTATTGCAAAAAAGAGATTTTATGCATGATGAAGCTTGAATCAATTTCAGTCACAAAAATTAATCAACTCCATTTTTTCCTCTATGAAAAATCTCAACTTTTTAAAGAAATTTTTGAAGTTTCTGAAAGGCTAAGGCTTGGCCAAAGTCTGTATATGGATTATTATCTGACAAGTTCTGTTTTCCAAAGGGCCAACAGTGAGTGGGAGCGTGCTCCAGCAGACTTGCAGTAGGACATGGGCAATGTCCCTTCTTCGTTGTATCTTATGCTCATTTCTGCCTTAAGTGAAACAGCATAAAACTCATCCTTGTATAACCAGGTTCGAACAGGCTGTATAAATGTGCTGAAAATTGGTTCTCTGAAGGCAAGTGTCAAAAGCTAGTAGCACTTTTAGTTCTACGGCTTCATAGCTCATCGAGTTTCTAAATTTACTTCATTTTGGTGAGTGCGAAAATGAGTGCATGGTATTTTTCTCACTGTGGGATTCTTGCGTGGGCCTAGGAGTTTTTGCTGCATGGAGATTTTTCCCTGCGTGAGCTACAAGTCTCGTGCAAACAAAGGTGCTGGGGAAAGCAGTTGTCACCAGCCCCCACTATCCCTTGTGCAGCTTATAAAAGGGGCAGAAACAAGGGAGAGGGTCCCACTGTGCTGTCTCAGCCCCGCTGGGAAAGGGAAGGTGTGTGAGTGTCCAGGCAGGCTGGCTTTGGAGATGGAGGGGCTGAATTTTGACCTTGATTTAGGTATTTTGCGGCTGCTCTGCTCCTTAGTGCTGCCTGTTGGTCTGAGCTCACTTTTGCAGGGACTACGAAAGCTAGTTCTGAAGCAGTGATCTTTGCCAGTAGGTATGTTTTGCTGGTTACTTACAGCGTTAATTAGTCTTAATGGTTTCAGGAGCATGTTGTTGGGTGGAATGTGCTGGTTAGGTGGATTAACTGCAACACTGGCAAAGTCCTTCAGGGCAAGGCTTGGTGGAAAAGGCTGGGTTCCAAGGTGAAAATAATGGTTTATGTCATATAATTAAGAAACGTATCACTGAGTATACACCCAGTGAAGGTGAATTAGGCAGGCTTTTGGATAGATTAATTCTGGCATTTCATATTGTGCGAGTTCTTTTTGCTTTTTTTTTTTATATATAATGTATTTAAACAGCACACAAAATACATATTTGATCTGAATCTGTACAGAAAAGACTGTAATAATACAGTACCTCCTAAACAGAGAGACAGTTTAAATCAGTTTGGGAACTGCAGCTGCTATGAAAGGCAGCAGCTTTCTTTGTAGGAGTTGCACCTGGTAAAGGTGTCACACCAATGTTCTGTAAGGTTTACTCATAGGAAGGGACATGAAGACAATTAGATATTTAATTATAGTTCTTAAAAGAACATGAATAGCAATTCAGACTTCTAAATACCTTTTTGGATCCGTTCTTTACTTTCTGCTTAAATTAGACTACACCCAGACTCCAGAACATGGGAACAGTTTTTGGGCTTGCAGGCTGAGTACACGTCCAGATGTATTTTGACGCAAGTCAAGGCGAGACCCCGGCATGCACCAGCGGTTGCAGACTGCCTCGCTTCCACCAAAAGGCAGCTGGGAGCCATCTGACAGCAGCACGAAGTGTATCTTCTAATATCTCGGCAAATGAGTACAAAAGTGGCTGATAGGCAGCTCCTCTGCATTCAGGCTGTAGTCTCCTTGGTCCAAGAGTCGGGGACTTGTGCTGACATTGGAACCGATTGAATTATTCAGGATACCACTGATCGGCGATGAGACGCTCTCAACCTATTTCACTAGTTCTTAAGCTAGACCTATCCTGTGCCCAGCTCAGCTTGCTTTTCTTGCTGAAGGTTGTGCCACAGCACATATTTTTGTTAAGACACACCCTGAAGGAACAATACGCACAAGATTATATTAATATTTACAATAAAGAATAAACATGCATACTACCATTAACTTCTACCAAAGCAGATTTTGTTTGCGGGATCATGTGTGAAAGCCCTTAATTATATTGACTTTAGCTGGAAGCATTCTCTCCTTACAGAAATATGTGTCTAGATACACTTGCACAATAACCACCTGTTTTTTGTAGGATAGTCAAGTAATAATCCTTTGAAAAAGAGCAGCTAAGTGCCCAACATATTAAAGCAAAGCAGGATTAATGAACTATTTACTACATTAGAAGCAATTTGTATTTATAGTGAAAATATCAAATATTTTAAATTCTAGCACCGCTATTGAGATGAAAGTGGGAGTAAACTGCTTAGGATCATTTGTCTTAAAGTTAACATGAGCTGGTTGCATTGTTTACTATATTAGGCAAGATGTATTTCAGCTGATAAATAAAGAATGGAGGTTTTGCCAGATGATGCACTAAATCATGATTGACTCTGAAAGGATTTGCTTTGCTTCTTATGTAGTTTTTCTATTACACAGCCTGTCTGAGACAAGCTTTAACCAGCTTTGCAGTGAGATGTGATTACTTTCTACTGCTCCATTTAACTGCAAAAATTGCTGTGAGTTGCAAATCTACTCACATGATGAAGTTCAGACGGGGCTACTGTCAGAGCTATGGAGAGAAACTCCATGGAAGTCAAGAGATTGCTCCTCTTCTGCATCCTTTTGAGAAGGCAGGGAAAGGGCAGATTTTGCCTATCAGTGTGGAATAAGATGGTGTCGAGCACAGTAGCCTGTGGAAATTAGAAGATATTACTCAGAAAATTTTGTCAAATAATTTTAAACTGAGAAGACATGGTAAATTGCATGGGCGTTGAAGTCTAGAGCAATGTGAAGAGCTGACTTTGATATGTTTTGAATTCAACTAGAGGAGAACAAAACAGAATTTTCCAACACCTCACACTTGAATGAGAATATATTCCCTAGTGTACCACAGATTTCTACCCCAGAGATTTTTGCCAGAAATATTGTGAATTTATTTGTTTGAAAGACTTGTTACATTTAAAAGTTTATCATCTCCCATAATCATGCAGGCCTCTAAAGCTTATTGGAATACATTAATGGATTTTAATTCCTTTGCCCTCTTTTTTGTTTAAGCCCTCTTCGTTTATGATTGTTGTCACAAAAAGCCTCTGCTTGTCTTGTTGCCAAAGAACTTGTGCTTTTTTTATGTCTCATCGCAAAGAGGAGAAAAATTATACTTTGGTGTAGTTTTATGCAACTGTACAGCAGGATCTACAATGGGAAAAGCTTTCTTTCCTAGTGACCAGCTGCCTGAAACCAGCAGTGCATAAACACATCCATTCACCCAGATAATAATTTTCCCAGATTTGATTTAAGACACTTCATTGAAGTTATTATGCTCATGTAAAAGAGCAACAATATATGAGTGAATCAGGCCTTAGGCCTTGATTTTCATCCAAAAGATAAAAGCAAATGAAGAAATGCAGAGAACAAAACAATGGGTAAAGAACTGGAACTGAATCACTTCTGGAGGGAGATTTAGGACTTAATCCTGCAAAGAAAAACCTGCCCTGGCCCTGATCCAAAACAGTACTCAAGTCTTAACTCTAACTCCATCAGCAGTTTCAGTAAAGCCTGGGTAGTTTCACTAAAGCCAAACGTCTGCCCAAGTGCTTTGTAGACTAAGGCCAGAATATCCGTAATTTGCAGGACTGAACCCTCAAAGAAATGATCTTGGTCAACTGATAAGGACTGGTAATGAGCTGAACTTGCAAGAGAGAGAGCAGGCGCTGGCTGTGGGCGTATCAATGGGTTGCTGAAGTCAAGTGAGGATTATTAGGGAAGTTGTAGCAAAACCTACTGAAAGAAAATAGCTTGACTGTTATTTAAACATTTGCAACTTTTTTTCCCCATTAAAATAATTTCTAAACAGGTTTTGAAACAGCACAATGTTTTTGAGAACTGAAAATTTTTGGTGTGGCAAAATTCCTTTTTTGCCCTTAAACTTTTCATCGACAATTGTCAAGTCAGAAGTCAGATCCAGAATTGAAGCATATGAGAATACCTCCACATTTGGTCTCTGGCTATAGAGGTTATTGCTTGACTTTCTTCTCAAATAAATACATCTGCTGTTTGTCTAGGTATTTGAGTGGTATATACCACTCTTGTGTTTGCATGGTTTTGAAGATGCACAGTTTAATGGTACATGTATATAAATGGCATGTGTAATATATTCCTAATTATTTTCCATCAGCATACTGATGCAACCTATATCATACCCGATTCCTTGCAGATTGCTGTTCCTTGAGCTGAAATCTTTATTGAACCATTTAAAATTATGGTAGTTCCATGGTTAGTTATCTGTTCAGGTAGACGAGAGAGAGGTATTTTGGCTGTGGGGGAAAAAGGCAGCGTCTGAACGGTGAATTTCATTTCATATGGCAAGTATGCTTGTAGCACTGTCAGTGGAGATGGAAACAGATTGTGGATAACTGCTTGGCACCGAATGTAGGTTAGGAAGACCATTCGATGCTAAGCGAGGTGGGAGACCAGCCCAGACCACTCGGAGCCAGCCTGAAGCCGGCCAGCCTACCTCAGGGCTTGACACCCAGGACGCTGATTTGAGGGAACCTGGATTTGCAAGTGGGTGGCCAGGTCTGCCTGCAGTCTCCCCCCTCTAAGGCCAGGCTATGTTTCAGCAAAGGGACCAGACCTGCTGGCCATCCAAGCCCCGGGGCAGGCAGGCTGGCAGGGGAGCACCCACAGGCTGCTGGGGTGGGATGCTGACCATGCTGCCTCCTCCCATAGCTGGGCTTTGAGTGGTTTCGTGTCCTGCAGGGCCAGTTATGCCTGTTGCTTGCTCTGAGACTGCTGCATTTTGGGTTCTGCATGCTCCTTTCCAAACCAAATGTGATAAAAATTTACCTTATAAGGAGTGATTTGTGCAAATAACCCAGGAATCCAGAATGTGGGTCAGAGTTCAGCTTCAAGTTTGGGCTCACACTTGCTGGCTCACAATGAGCTGGTTTAGAACTCCTCAAGCTTCCCATGATTTGCATTAGGATCCAATTTTTTTTTTTTTCTTGGATGTTTGGATCTGGGACTGTGGTTTGTACCATTTGAGACAGGATATTCAGATCCAGACATAGAGTTTAAATCTAGATTTAATCTGAGCTGTCTCTAGTTATGAGCACATGTAGAGGAAGAGAAACAGGGCATAAAGATGGTGACTAAATTCCTCAGCGCTCAAAAAGCATTCGTGTTCAGTTTCATTTATATTTGGACAGAGATTTGAATAATTTTCAAATTATTTAAACAGACTGCCTCATTATATCTTAATCTGAACTGGACATCTTTCTAAAAAGATGTTTTTAAAAGCACTGCTATAAACTAAATATAAATTACTGATGTGATGCAGGAATTGCTAATTCAGAATCTATGGCTTATGGTATTTTAGCATTTCCAGTGGATGATATACTGGCTGATCATTAAGATGATTAAGAGGAAGACATGAATGAAAGTAACTGCAGATGGTCCTCAAGCTGCTGGAGTGCTACATCCAGATTTCAGATAGACCTCCAGCTGTTTAGGCTCTCATTATGCAAAGCAAAGGTTGTCCCAGAATTAACTTACTGCAAGCCCCCCACAAGACTTTGACCACCCAAATACCTACTAAGAAAATTTCTGCAGCGTACCACTTTGTTTTCATTTATGCCACACTTCATTGTATGTGGTAAATAAGCATAGATAGCAAACAACCAACAAGAGTCCTTTTGTCTACTAACCCACATGGGAATCATCTAACCTTAATATGGAAGATGTGCTTTTGGAGCCCAACCAAGCTGGTAGTACTCCTTCTACATTTGCTTTTCCTTAAGAAAATGCAGTTCATGCCCTTTCCCACTGAATAAATGGTTCTAATTATCTGAAACATTTCACATTTTTTCCAGTGTTTAATCACTGGCTTCCAAAAAGCCTGGACTTGGAACAGAGTCTTGAAGCTCTGCATGACCACAGCCGTTGCTCTTACCTGACTTAATCTTGCTCACCTCAGGGATAATTTACAGCTATTTGATCTGTTATGTAAAATACATCCAAGGTTATTGACCTATAGCCTCCCACAGTCCCACTTGCTCACACAGGATATTCCAGGGTTGCTTTAGCTCAATTGAGCAATAATATTTTCTAAAAGTAGCCCCAGTGAAACTTGTAGGGCTGGCTACTTGTTTAGGAAAGTCCTCTTTACTGTGTGAAAGTGCTAGAGTACAGCTTGGGATAATGCTGCTTTGTGGGTGAAAACACCTGCCAGGGAAATTCTGCAGCTGGTAAAAAAAGTAAAATAAAATAATAAAAAAAAATAGAGCCCATATTATTAGCAGCATTCCTAAAGAAGGGAATAGGCACTTATCTGAAAATCTGTGGATTTTTTACAGTGCCTAAGAAGACTGAAGGATTCAGGTAGAACATCCTAAAACTTTTACCTGTTACTTGCTCAGGATGAGAGAGGATCCTCAAGCAAGCATTTGGGTACAAATGCTCCAGAAGTGGCTGCCTCCCAGTGCTCTAATGGCTTCAGGCAAACTGGAGTTAATCATATACTCTGCAGTAAGTGGAAAACTGGTTGCCTCTCGGGTGTTTAGGTTTGAAATTACTGTTCATTCTGCACAAGATACTAAAAAGAAAGGTGTTATCCCAGAGAGCAACCCTGTTTTGTTTCTTTCTGCTGTTAGCTGAATAACTTGATATTTTCAGAAAGTTAACTCGGATGGACTTATGAAGATGAAAGTGTAATTAGGGGTATAATCCAGCTCCACATCTGAGCAACTGTGTAAAACCAGTGAGAAGGAGCTGTACAGCAACGGTCACATGCGCTCCTTAAGCCTGATGCTGCTAGCGAGTCCTTGGCTGGTACCGTGTGATCTTTTAAAGGCTCGTAATGGAAAGAGGAAGAAACGTCTCCTGACTCTAAAAATCTAGTTTACCACTTCAGTCTATGATAAATTAACTGACCGTTTACCCTGTTTGAATCCCAACAAAGGCAAAAAATGTAAGCATGTCTGCCTGGCATGAAGTGTGGAAGTAAGCAACATGCCTCCATTCACCTCTGGCTTACTGTGCCGATGCTAAATTCAGGAAACACAGAATTTGAAATATATGTAAGAATGTATTGGACGCAGCATCAAAGCATTGTCTTGATCACCATCATCCATTCACAGTCTTGCAGAGTGTAGTAATGCATATTTTCTTGCTTATTCTTAGATTTGTAGTTTGACCTATGAGAATTATTTTTATCTCTTGCTGAGATCGGGGGAGTAGACAGGCTACACTAGGGCTTTGATATATTAGCTGATTAGAGCTTCTGGCAGCCTTCAGCATGGAGTTTCTGAGCAGCAAGTTCTCCAGAGGATTTCTGAGGGTGGGATTACTGTAAAGTTTTTTTTCTGATCACAGTCCTGCTGCTAATAGAGTGTGTGAAACAAAAGTTCAAATGTTGGCATATTCTCCTATGGGATAGCAATATTCACAGTGTATAATTTCCATATCTGAAATAAGCTACATGATGGGGGTTTTTTTCTGATCTGTGATCTGTGGTGCATGCAGAAGCAGCATAGTCTGTGGTTACTAGTCTAGTTATTGGTGCTTCTGTACTGCTTTTCCCAAGCTCATGCAAATTAATGTAAAAAAAAAAGAGCAAATCATATAAGCTATGTGATTGCATTCCTATGAAAACAGGATATCAAGAACTGAGGAAGTGGGAATTCCTGCTACCTCAGATGCCTGAGTTAGAAGTATAGTCATTGTTCAGCTCTGATACAGTCCTTGTAGAAAGTTTAACATCTGAATTTCCTCCAAAAATGCTAGTTCTCTCTATTGGCAATAGAAGGATCCTACTGTAACTAGGTTCTTAAATTCAATACTTAAATTTGGAAGTGATTAGTTATTTCCCTCCCAAACACTAACACTTTCTGGGGCTCACTTCTGTTCCTCAAAAGCTTTGAAATCTTGATGGAAGTATAACTGTTGTTTTTTTTTTTCCTGTTTGGAATTGGGTGTAGACCTTACAGTGGTACACTGGCAAGCCACTGGGAGACTGTCAAGAAACAGTATCTTTCAGACAGTTTGAAATAGATTCAAAGGAACCAAAATGCAAAAGATGCACTGTATCCTCTTACTGGTCCCACAACACGTGTCTTAACTGAGCAATATTTGTAAGCTGATGCTCTTCGTTGCATATGTAATATTAGGTTTAAGAGAATTTTTAAAGGGTTTAAGAGATTTTAAAATAATCTTTCACTCCCTGTGGTAGTTAATCACAAGCTGTGAGTGCTGGTTTCTCTCTAGTGCTTCCACTGAAGTAGGTGGAAATGTTCTTCTCTCACCCGCAAGAAAGCTGAGGTCCCAAAATGTGTATGATCTTTGTGGCTTCCAGTGGAGGTGTTACAGCTGAGCAGAAGCTCCTTTCCACCTCCCAGCTGTATACTCCTTACGACAATAAGTTGCCAAAATTTCTGCAGGAATTCACAATGTTGTCATCTTTCCTCGCTGCTGTCCTCAGAGTCCCACCTAGAGACTTTTAGAGGCAGAAGTGCTGCTTTTCTGCCTTCTCGCATGCCCCTTTAGTGATCAGGTCCCAGCCATGGGCACGGCCGAGGTGCCTCCGCCTGCCTTCCCAGCCCTTTGGGCCACATACACGCACCACCCCGTGCAGCTGCCACTGCACCGCCCATCCCTGCCAGAGCATCGAGCCACAGAAGGGCAGCGTTACCTCCAATTTACTCTTTTAACCAGATTTTTTCTGTAGTTTGGAGGGAGAAGCAGGAGGAGTACCATGGCTACCCTGACCTTGGTGCTTCCTCTGCCCCAGCCTGTGGGGACAAGAGGCTCTGGGCTCCCTGGGTGGGGATCAGCAGGAATGGTGTGATAAGGTGTGCACACAGACACCACAGCCACATTGCTGCATTTGTCATTTAATTTCTGTACCTTTGATTGGCATGATTTTGTAGGCAGCTAAACCCATATGCAGTTCAACAGGGATCAGCGCTACATTACGGGTTGATAATGAGGTCTAGGGGGACTTAGTATCCACCAGCTGCACATCTGTGGAGGAAAAATAAAGGAAGAGAAATTAGGAATTCTATCTCTTCCTTGTAGCAGTACTTAAAGTACCAAGGCTTCTGGAATAAATCCTTGGCCTGAAGGAGTCTTAAACATATGGAACCTGGAGTGGTAATTTGTATCTCCTTTGAACCTGCCAAGGTCAGCTAAGTATAGGCCACAGAAAACATCGAGCAGAGAATATAATGAAACCGAATTCTTCCATACTCCATAAACTTTATCACTCCAGAAAACACGTTCAGGAAAGCCCGTGAATGAGGGAAGATGAGATAGAAAAGGCACAAGTACCAGCAAATCGGAAGTGAATTCAATACTGGAACATGTCTTATGGCGGGTGCCCAGCATAGGATAAAAATAAACAAGAAGTGGTCTAAGAAATGGAAAATACGAGCAATGAGAAGACAATTGTGTTACATCCTCAGGCCACGATGTGTAACAAAATCCTTAAAACCCGATCCAACATTGCCACCTGCGGGTCGCTTTGGTGAGGAGCTGGAGAGGCCACCGCAGCGCTGCCCAGCCAGGGGGACACGGGCACAAGCCTGAAGGATCTGCGGGAGTTTGCCGTGTCCGGCCTGGGGGGACAGCGAGCCGTCAGGCAGGGCATTGCTCATCACAAACCTGTAATTCTCTTCATCACACACAAAATGTAATGCTGTTTTGAGAGACTGGTAATTAAAACACTCTTCCTCTTGTAAAATACCAGTTTCACTGATTTAAGAGAGGAGAATCTGCCCCACATGAACCTGCTTTGGCGCAGGGGGTGGACTAGATGATCTCCAAAGGTCCCTTCCAACCCCTACCATTCTGTGACTCTGTGAACCATTAATCTTCTGTTCCTTCCCTAGGTCAAGTAACAGTATTGATGATCTGGCTAAATTTCTCTTTGTGGTTTTAACTGAGTATTTGGAGTCACACACCACTCTCTTTGGCGCTGTTGGGTTCTCAGTAGCTCTGTTGACTTCCCTGGGTTATACCTGCAGGGAATTTTGGCTTCAGGTGAGTTGCACCAGAAAAGAATTTGCCAGTTATTGACAGACCTCTGGTTGAGTACAGTCACTGATCATAGTTAAAAATTATATTCAAGGGGAACCCACATTTCAGCAAAGAGTGAATTTAGCTGATACATCTGTTTATTCACTTGTATTGTACTTAAATGCAGAGTTTAATAAATACTTCTCTTTCTTCATAGTTTCAGTCACTAATCATACATTCTGATTGTAGTACATATGATATTTCTATGCCTTCATTCTTATGAATGAAATACAAGAATGAACAGTGAAGTAAAATAATTATAAAACAAAAGAAAATGCTCCACTGGTATAAACACGCACGCACACGCACACACACACACATATACATACATACATATGTATTAGACCTGTCATATATGTATTCATGCCTACAAAGAAGCCAAAATAAGAGGATGATGATGCATTTAAACACTCCAAAGTCAAGAAATGGGCAGCATTGAATTAACTTATGTTCTGTTTATGCAGGTACACCGCAGTTGGCTGGGGCCACTTGAGAGGGTCACTGTAGAAGGTGCAATGTGTAGTATACTGCCGCTTTTCGGGAGGCTACCTTTCCTCCATGAGGTGTGCACAGAAATTAATAAATACGTGTAATGTGTTATTTCACTGGATCTGTGCTGACTTCTTTCAGCTAAGGGTCTGGAATCTGGCATAAAAATCTGTATTGCTTGGCAAGTATTTTACTGACCAGGTTTTTCTTCTGGAAAGAACAAAGGGACCAGATGGGAAGCTTGCAGAGCGTGTTGCCTGGATGCAGAATGACGAGAGGTCAGCTGCAGCAGGAGAGCTGCTGGTGTGAGAAAAGGTGAGGTGGAAAGGTGGCCGATGCCGTCCCTGTCAGTGAGCACTACGAAAACAACCCTAAAAAGGTCTCGCAGTATTATATACACATCACTTTTCTGCTAAAAATTAAAGTAGAAATTTGTCATGTTCTGCCCTATGGGTGATAAGGTACCTGCTGTGTAGTCCACAGAGGGGTAGAAGAGGCGTGTTCTCATGCTTCCAACTACTCCTCGTGTCTGTCCCCAGCTGACTTGTCCAACTGCTGGCTCCCTTTCTGGGCTAGTTGTGCCTGTGACCTGCCTGTTTTGGGGAGCACCAAACATGCTTTATAGGTGGGATGCCACATAATTCTTCCTTTCCTTTATCTGCCCTCTCATCTCCATTTCAAGTGACTTTCATTTCTTCTTGAGCTGATGGTGAGATAATAAAGATTAGAAGGCAACATAATTTGATTAACGGAGCAGCGTCAAGTTGGAGGCCTGTAACCAGTGGTGTCCCCCACCAATTGACCCCACCGAGTCAATACTCGGTCCAATCTTGTTCAACATATTCATCAATGACCTGGATGAGGGGACAGAGTGTATCCTCAGCAAGTTCACTGATGATACCAAACTGGGAGGGGTGGCTGACACTCCAGAGGGCCGCGCTGCCATCCAGCGTGACCTGGACAGGCTGGAGTGCTGGGCAGAGGAGAACCTAATGAGGTTCAACAAGAGCAAGCGTAGGGTCCTGCACCTGGGGAGGAAGAATGCCAGGCACCAATACAGGCTAGGGGTGGACCTGCTGGAAAGCAGTTCTGAGGAGAAGGATCTGGGGGTCCTGGTAGATAGTAACTTACCCATGAGCCAGCAATGTGCCCTTGTCCCCAGGAAGGCCAATGGAATCCTGGGCTGCATGGGGAAGAGTGTGGCCAGTAGCTCCCCCTTTCCTCAGCCCTGGTGAGGCCACAACTGGAATACTGTGTCCAGTTCTGGGCTCCCCAGCTCAAGCGGGACAGGGAACTACTGGAGAGAGTCCAGCGTAGGGCAACAAAGATGATTGGGGGATTGGGGCACCTCCCTTATGAGGAAAGGCTGAGAGAGCTGGGACTCTTTAGCCTGGAGAAGAGAAGGCTGAGGGGAGACCTTATTCTTGCTTCTAAGTATCTAAAGGGTGGGTTAAAGGAGGATGGAGCCAGACTCTTTTCAGTGGTTCCCAGTGACAGGACAAGGGGCAACGGGCACAAGTTGGAACATAGGAAGTTCCATTCAAACATAAGAAAGAACTTCTTTACGGTGAGGGTGACAGAGCACTGGAACAGGCTGCCCAGGGAGGTTGTGGAGTCCCCTTCTCTGGAGATTTTCAAGACCCGCCTGGATGCAGTCCTGAGTAATGCGCTGTAGGCATTCCTGCGTCAGCAGGGGAGTTGGACTAGATGATCTCTAGAGGTCCCTTCCAACTCTGAAAATTCTGTGATTCCGTGATCCACGCCCAGATACTCACTATTATCCCCTGCTTAGCAGATGACCATAAAGTCTGTTATAATTTATGGATGAAACAGCAAAACATATGTGAAATTATTATTATTGTTATTGTTAGGCTATATTATCTCTGATAGTGTTGTATTGCAAATTATGAAGTATCACAAAGCTGCTATGTAAAATAATTATCTTCTTAATAAAATAATGTGCATGGGGAGGTAGGAAAGGTAAGCTATTCCTGCCAGGTACTGCAAGTGGTTTCTGGCACAAAAAGGGTACGTGCAGCTCACAATGTGATCAAGAACCAACCTCCAAAAACTTATTTTTACATTTTGAAAATTGAGCAGAAGGAATTCTACTCCTATAGACCTTTTAAAAGATTATTTGCTCTGCCTCTTCCAGCTGTGAAAAAATATTTTTGAAGGAAATGGATGAATTTTTGGGGGATATACATTATAGGTTTGAGAAATATTAATTAGGAGTAGACTTATTTTTTTCTCTTCTTTCCGATGCAGAGGAGGATGGGAAAGGAGTGTCTGTGGTGCAAAAAGGGATGAATTAGACTTCCAACACTATGTTTTAATCAAAATGTAATACTGGATTTCTTCACCTTCAGAAGCTTGAGGGGTTTTTTGAACATAATATTGCTCGTAGAACATAGAGGTTGTAGGTTATGCTAACTGAAATTACTGCTGCTTAAACTATCCTTTGCAATGTGTTCTGAAAAGCACGTACTTCGTGTATTCATTCTGGAATGTAAATGCGTGGGGCAAAATAAGAATGAACTGAAAAAGCTCCTCCTAAAATATTTGAGGGCCTCAGAATTATTTCATCTTCCTCTTTCTATGCTCTCTGGTTTGTTTCATAGTCATGACATTTGTGTCTTGAGATCCTCTGGGGGACCTGAAATATTTCTTGCCCAATTTTAGAGCAAAGACATCAGTTTGATGTTGGATGTATCATTTGCAGGTGTACATTGGTATGTTCCTATTAGACTGTAGGGGTGGTGGTTTTTTTAGAACTGTGCTCCTGAAGTTTCTTAACTGTGTTCATTTTTCTCTCTGTTCTTCCTTGGAAGTCCATAGTTGTGCTCACACTCACTACAAAGATTCAAAGCCTAGTTACACCACCGTAGCCCAAGGAGAAGCAGATGGGGCCATGCTGTTGCTTCAGCCTCTGCTTTAGAGTTTTACTTCTGCTGCATCCTGTGAATTGTGATATGTAAACCTCTGTTGGCCATAAATCCCCAGTCTTGTCAGAATGAATGCACATCATAAAAGGGAAAGGAAGGGTAGGATGCATTTTAATGTTTTTAAGCTTTGCTGAGGACATCTGGCCTGCAGTGATTTGCTTAAAAGAGGATTAATTGCAACGCAAACTCAGGAAGAATGGGGATTCTTTAGTGACAACTGTCAAGTATACAGGAAATGTATTGTTTATAGGAGCCAGTGGAATCAAAACAGAATTATAAAACCTTTCCAGGATTTCCCTGATGTTTCAAAACGCTTCAGAGAAATCCATTACATTTTGAGAATTTCCCCAGTAGGAATTCTTCATGTAATAGAGTTTTGTCCGCAATGTCTTCCATTTTAATAAAGAACTTCTTTGAAATCCAAAGTTACAGCAAATGAAGTGAGGCTAAATTGTGTTTGCCTTACACAGAAGTGCTTTGCACAAACGCAGTTTTGTCAGCAAATAGACTGGTATGCATTAAATGAGAATGTTTCTGCCATGTAGTTAAAGTTCCATGTTCCAGCTTATTTATCACAGATAGACATCAATATGAACCTACAACTTCATTCCTGTGGATGAACATCTGCAGCCTGACAGCCTTAATACCTGACACATGTCTACCTGGTGAGCTGGTGGCTGGTATAGAGATATCCAAGCTAGCAGAGAACCCAGCCAGCGTGGATTTCCAGTGTGGCTCTGATGCAGCCCAGCCATTTTTTGTGAAGTATGGTGCTCAGACTAATAAACCTGCCCCAGAAGAGTCTTTGGCTGTGGTCCTGCTGGTACACATGGGGACAGATTCATAAAGTGAACCAGATCTGTGATATGTTTTTTGAAGGGTGACACTGCACCAACTGGACTTTCTAATAACAACAGCACTCACTAGTTTTGGAAATGAAATACTGAGAACAGAAAAGTGCTGATTTTAGAATAATGTGGAGGTCAGCTATTACAGTCTTTTTATGAAAAAAATATTGGATACCAATAAATAAGTGATGTTACACTCTGAAATGTGAGAAGGCTTCGGCTTTTTGTTCTGAGAATGTGATTTGTAGAGCATCAGGTAGGAAGGCTGTGGTATATGATTTAAAGGAAGGCTTTATTTTTCCTCATCCCCTTTAGAAAATCTTGAGAATATGAGGTTAAATGCCAAGGCTGTCAGGAAAGTAGTTGTGTGGTCAGGAGTGCCAGGGAGAGTCCTGTCTGGCAGCAAGAGCTGTATTTTGTAAAAGTCTGTGTATGAAGGAGAATCAGGACAGCCAAGTTCCTTTTTTTTTTTTTTTTCTTTTTTTCCATTTCTGTAAATAAACTGCTTGTGAGACCTAGAGAAATAAGCAAATAAAATTGTCAGTTCCATAAGACAAAATCCCCAAAAGGCAGAAGGAGAAGGATCAAAATGTTTCTACTTGGTAGTAATCTTTGTTGGATTGCTTGCTGCTTTAGGTTTAGGCTTGCTTCCAAACAAAACATAAATTTAAGATGACAAATGAAAAGAAAATTGAGATAGTAAAAAATTTTCAGTCATTTGAGTTTTTTTTTCAGGAAAATAATGGCATGGATTTACTACAAATTTGTGAATCGCAACAGCTGATAAAAATGTGTGCTTTTGGCAAAATATTTTAACTTAATCTACTGTGACCTTTCCAAGTCACTTCACTTTTCGCTGCCTCCTTTTATGTGTACATAGAAGCAGCACAACCATATGTTCCAGCTAAAAAGAGGGACACGTACAGAGTTTGTGTATCGTAGAAGTATTTCATGCTTTGCCTGCTCTTCTGACAACCTTATACTCACCTTGTGCTTTCGTGCCATGTGTTTTTCCAGACCAGCGTCCTGTTGCCATCAGAGGAGGAGCACCTGCCTCGCTGGGGCCGGGACCCCCTCCGGGGCAGAGCCAGACCATACCTGGACACCACTGGGACAGCCCTTTACAGCTGCCGTGTCCGGGTGCCCAGTCCAGCAGTGCTCGCTGGTGAACAGAAATAATAATCACTTCATTCAAAACAAGCCTATCCCCCTTCATTTTGACTGTGCTTAAGACTGGGTTCAGTGAAAAGATTTAAATCTCTCCTTTTAAGGCACATTTTGCATCATGTCTCTTTATAGCCTCCCTTCCACTTCCACAATCAGCTAATTACAATTAAAATTAATGGAGAGGGTCACTCTCAGCAGTTGCTCATGGCAGCTAATCCGTTACAGGAGGGGAAGTAAACAAGTACCTCATCCAACTGGTACAAGAAAGAGCTTTTGAAGAGTTCTATCATAATTGTCCAGACTAGAATTTGGCTATGATGGTGCATTTAGCACCCGTAATCTTACAGGAAGAGCTCTGGGATCCTTAGCAACCATGTGAGCGGTTAGGAATTTGGTTTTATGTCTCGTCCAAAAAGAAACTAAAAAAAAGAAAAAGGAAGGAAGATGTGGGTACCTGCCAGTGCATGACTGAATCAGTTGTGTTCACTGCATGTTTTCTCACTTTCTCAGAAGCACCTGCTCAGGATCCTTTTCATGGTCACAATTTTTCTGCTGACCACGCTGCAGAATTATTATCAGCATGCGTGTAGATGGCTTACTTGAAGGTGGTTGATAAATGCCAAGCAGAGATTTAATCAGACACTTGGATAACACAGCCTTTCTGCAGATGACTTGTATTTATTAACTTGATTGCCACTGCATTGACACACCGGTCTTCCCAACAAGACTCTTCTGCTGGACGTGGTGGGGATTTCTGGGTGCTAGTCTTCCATGGAGGAGTGTCTGAGTGGGCGTTATGACACATTGTCCTTTGTGGTGTTTGGGAGTGCGAAACTGCTGTTGGACCTGTGTATGCTTCTGTCCTTGAAGGTCGATCCCAGGAGCAGCCTCCCGTAGGCAGCTGGCTGGGCTGAGCCATGTGGTCCTCGCTACATTGAAGGCTCCCATGTGCCCCAAGAAAGCCCCATCCCCGAAACACATGGCGCAAAGCCCTCACCCAAAGCACCTAGAGTTGCAGTGAAGTGGAAGGGGCTACAGATGGTCCAAACAAGGTGGCAGGGCAAGCAGAAAGAAAGAATAAGCACCTCTACTGCTGGGGGCAGCTGCTGGCCTGGGCAGTGATGGCAGCCCCTGTGTTAATGATGATGCCCTGTGACCTTCCACTGTCAGATTGGCAAACGCAACCTGCCTCAGGCTTCCTGCATTTACTGCTGATTACAGGCACCAGATTGTTTCACTTTCTGTGGGTTTCCCCTAAGCTGCTTAATGTTCAACTTTGCTTATTTTTTTGAAGCGTGGAAAAGCATTGCTGTTTGCTGGGAAGGGCTGAGAGAGGATCTCATCATCCTCACCGCTTGAAATCTCGTGAGGTCCCTTTACATAGCCATGGTTTCTTTCTCCTATCCCACAGAAAGCATTACATTATGATAATATTAAGACCAAGCGCTGATGCAGGCTGAAATCAGGAATCACTGAACTTAAAGCTTTGTTCGCTGACTTAATGCTGCTTCTTTGTGGGCAGGCTTTGGCTACACGGCCTGATAGGAAAGCATTTCTATTTTGCCCCTGCCCGCCAAGTAGCCCATCGGCTCCCTATCACCTTGTATAACTGCAGTTAGTTTTTTGACCCTCACAAGCGGTGGGCGGATTTCCCCTCTGCTGTACCAGAGGGTGCAACTGAGCAAGGGCTGGGTCAGTAGGAGCTGATGCTTCACCTGCTCCAGCCTGTGTGTAGTTCAATGGCATTTTGGCTAAAATGCCATTCAGAGACCTGGCCTTTCTTCTCTTTTGCTTTCCTGGGACTGGGCCAACAGCAGGAAGTAATGTCCCTTTGAGTGGCCCAGTTACGATGATGGATTTACAGTGGGGAGCAGAGACGAGCCCCTCCCGCCACCTCACTCTGCTCTGGCAGAGGAGCAGGGCGGGAGAACAAAGGGGCAAGCACCCGTCTGTGAGTACCACTGCCCTTCTAGGGTCCTACAGAGCTTCTCCATGCTGCAAGGCAAGGTGGCCTCACTCCCTTGCATGGGCTCATCCCAGCGAGGCTGACTCAGGTTAGTGACATGCTGCTTTGTTTATTCTAGAGACATGTATATTAACCACTGGGTTAACTCTGCTATTAAGAAGGAAATCCATGGCTTAGGGGTTATCTAGATTTATAAATGTTTTGTAACTTCCATGTGACTGAGTGCCTCAATCCAGGAAGTATTGTGGATATTGTTTGGATTTTTTGTGGTACTTATGCTGGATGATACATATCTTGCAGGCTGAGGACCAGAAATGACATTAAAGTATCACAAGTAGCTATGAATGAATGGTATTGAACTCATTTCCTTTCACACTTAATTTTTTTTTTTTTAAATAATGAGAATTTATTAATTAACAGACTCGGTGGCTCAGTCCTACTATGTCCTCCAACACACGTTTGTCTCTGAATGGAAGACTTGATTTTTTTCTTATAAGCTTAGGCTTAAGCAGGTCAAATACTAGGCTAGGTTAAAAACGTCAACTGTTTTCCAGAGAAAATTTCTCTGCCCACACGGGAAAAAATACCTTTTTAACTTCCAACGTAAAAAAATGAAAACATCTTGATGGATAATTTATGTTTAGACTAATGCCCCTCCTTCTTTTTTTGTACAAAAAGTGTGACCAGTTCTATGTACTTTGACAAAATACATAAAAGCAACTAAGTAACCTGCAACTATCCCTCTCTTTACTTGTATTTATAATAGCAAGGTATTTTTAAAAAACCCTAGAGTGGCTTTAGTTCTCCTGTTTCCAACTTTTGAATGTTACATAAATTATTGTCAGACTGCTACAGCTTTTGCTGTTTACTTTGGTACCTGTCATGTCAAACAGCGTGAAATCCACTGCTTGCATGCTGCATGTGGGGTTGGACTTCCCGTCTCTGTGGAGAGGAGGAACATGGTTTCTCTAGTGCCTCAGAGATTAAAATATTCTTTTTTTTTTCCACTCTTGGGAAATCAGCAAAACATTTCTCTGAATAAATGATGCATTTGCAATCTTAAATAAATGTATGAATATTCTGGGATTTTCCTCAAGATGGAATACATTTATATTCTTAACACATGCAAAGTTTTACTGTGTTTGCTGCGGGAAATGACATTTTTACCCTTGGTGACATTCATGGAGGTAAGAGGCTCATTTTTGTTATACAAGTAGCCTAAGAAGAAAAATCATCCATTTTGCATATTACCAAAGCTGGGGGGGGAGTAAGGATTTATTTACTTACTTCTGGAAAAAAAGGTAAGTAGTGATTTTTTTTTTTTTTCTTTCCTGTGTGTGCTTGTAAGGCACACTATTATGATGAGAAACAGTTAATGTGTTCCTCTCTAACTGAGCCTGAGCATGACCTTAGATTTAAATCAGGAGCAGCTTCATTTGAGTCAGCACTGCTATCTGAACTTAAAAGCAAGTTAAAAAAAACCCAACAAACAAACAAAACCCAAACAACAAAAAACCCAAGAACAAAACAAACAAAAAAACCCCAACCCCAAACCTCTTTTCTTCTGATTTTTTAAAAGAACTTCTTAATTTTACTGTGATTTCAGTTCCAAAACTCAAGGGTACTTTGGATGCTAGGGGCTTCACAGCCTACTAATCAATTACTTGTGTCTTTTGTTTTGTTTTGGGTTTTTTTTTTTCCTATAATAATGGCACTGGTGGGAGGAGCTGCTAAAATCTTTCTGTGAAACTTAAAATGTTCACTAAAATCTTCATCGGTATTTCAGCGAAACTTTACAAATCTTCTCTCTCCTTGGCACATCTCCTGGTGAGAAGAGACACGTGGATGAACGTCCCTTGACAGGGAGGCTGGCCCTTGGTGGTGAGTACGGGGTGAATCGCGGCCTCGGAGGTGAAGGGGCTGGAAGGGCTCAGTGCCGCTTGTGGGGTGCCTGCCCCACATGAGAGCCCGCTCCAGCTGAACCCCTCCATTGTAGCTTACTAAAAACTGGTGAGCCTAGAAGAAATGATTAAAAAAGTAAAAGAGAAATGGATGTGTCCAATGTCCTGCAGTGGGATGCGTGGTAATGCTCTGCTGTCCACAATGAGGTAAACTCTTGGCCTTACCTTTGAATACGCTATGGCGAAAGTCACATGAGTAATAATATTCAAAAATTTGCCTTGCTCAATCAACAGCGCAAAAAGGCCATTTCATCTTTGGGACTTAAACTTCCTGAGTTGCTTAAAAATGGCAATTCGTAAGTTCTGGTAATGTAATATTTGTGAAATATTGCACACACTCATGTAATGCTTCATTTTAAAATTCCACAGTAACTGGCCTCAGTGATGCTACTGCAGTGTAAGAAGGTTTGGTGTGTGGGATTTTTTTGGTTGGTTGGTTGTTTTTTTACTGTATCTTAATTAGAGCTGTTTCTTTGCCAGAAACCTTTCTCTTTTTAACATCATGTGCCATAAAAGTCAAAAGCAGATTTTACAGCTGTATAAAATTATGCATGTTATACTTCCGATTGCCACAGAGTGGCAATGTTTCAGAAACTTTTATTCAGGTCTGCTGACAATATTGTTGAACCCCAGCAGTGGGCTGATGGTGGAGGGTTTCCTTGTAACCCTCTCTGTACTTCGCATAGTTCAGTGTGGCAGGGACAAAGACCCATGTCAAAAGGCAGGAGGAACCCATGAAGATGCTGGAGCAGAGAACTGCAGGGGTTGGGGGTGAGGACAGGGTAGAGGGATTTAATCATGTTTTTAAAAATTCTCATCATCTTTTTAACTGGGATGGGAGAAACCAGCATTGCTGCTCTCTTCCTGATATTAAGGGAATCCCTCTCTCCCCGCCTCCCCCCCCCCCAATGTATTTATTTTCTGTAGGGAAAATCAGAACTGTGATTTTTTATTTATTCATTTATTTATTTATTTTTGAAGCCGAACAATGGGCAGAATGGCATACTTACCTGTTTCTCTTACATTTACATCCAAATATTCTGTAATGCAAAAATAATGTAGCATATTATTATGTTATTCTGAATTGCAATAAGGCTGTTTAGCATCTTCCAACATTATTGTCTATGTTTAACAAAGCAGAATAATCTATGTTCACACAGATACTGTCTTAACCTCTCAATGCACTGGGTACTTGTGCCTGAAGTTTTACTCAGATAAATGCCTGTGAAGGGATAAATGCCAACATCATTTCTCAAATTTGCCATATTTGACAAAGACCAGAGATAGGACACAGCCAAAACCCTGGATCCAGCTAGCTTCAAGCTTAGTCAGAGTCGCGTAGCTCAGGCAGCTGTCTATATTTCCTCAGCCTCCAGATTTCCTTACGGAATTATTCTGTATTTAAATATTAAGGTGAAAAATAAAACTAACAAGCTGGATTTTGGCTAAACCCTGGGATTATATTTTGTCATTATGCCCTGTAATGGTTGAATGTCAGTTGTATACCAGCTCCTTGATGGTGAGTATAAAGGAACTGGAATTCCACATTTATGGAAATACAATATTTAGGAAAAGTTGTTACTGATTAGTACACATTGCTGCCAGTGTACATCCATACAGTTATGGATGTATAAAATCAAAGGTAGCCTTTCCTGTTCCCTGGATCTGGTCCCTTTTCCTTCCTCTTTTGCCTAACCTTGAGGTTGAGCTCTCAGGCTCTGCAAACCCGCCTGCCCTGGCCCGACTCTCTCCATCAGGTACAGGTACTCAATACATACTGGGCAGGACCCCGGGATAACGAAGTAATTTTTCAGGTATGAAATTGGGGCCTAAAGAGAGATTAATAAAGTGTGAAGGTACTGAGCATGTCTATGCATACAGGAGTACTTGCTTATGCCTTTTGTGCCCTGCAGAATTGCTAAAAAAGGAGAGGGCGAGGTATGGCATTAACGAGAGCTGCTGTGAAGCTGCTGCAGTGCTTCTGCCTGTCAGAGAAGTAAAAGCAAAGTTCAGGAGGACCAAACTGAAGCTTTTTTCCATCCATATTCCTCCGCTTCTTTACCCTAATAAATAAGGGAATAACGGATTAGAGGACTTCAAACTTGTTTTCGGTGGTATGAAAGATTATGCTCAATGCTTAGCTTTATTTTCATCCACAACCAAGGTGCAGGGGGACATTATGGTTACAGCTGTGAGAAGATTTATACTGCGAGTGTCAATTTTTGTAGCACTTGGTGAATGGGTTGTACATCCATACACTGGTGTATTTTTGTTCCATCTGTATCAAGTAGTCTAGTGTACGACCTTGCCCCATCCTTCTGATTTCAGAGGAACATCTATGAATGTCCCTCCCAACCCATGGACTAACCTGAGCAATAGGAATTAATAGATGTGTTCCACTCGTTCAGTGATACTCTTTTTAAATCTTACCGAGTTTGCACAGGCATACTTTAGCAGCTATTATTTTCCAATGACATTCATGTTCCTGAGGGGATCTTAAATTCATTGAAAGGTTCTCCTTACTCACTGTAGAATATTAAGCAATAGAGTTATCTTTGATACCGATTTAATTAATTGTGCTGCAAGGCACTAATGTATTCAGAAGGCTACCACTAACATTACACACGCACTGTATTGCTTATATCTAGTCTAATTTAGTGTGCTGCACTTGCATTGATTTTTACTTTAGCAAAATACAGTCAGACAATAATGCATGGATTTGGAAAAGCTTTATAGTTCATCAACATTGGCACATTCATATTTGACTTTGTCAGCAAAGGAAAATTAGATCAAACAAGGTGCAATGATGCATTCGTTGCTTTGGGAGCCTCTGGTTCAGAACTTGACATTGATAAACTGTTATAATTAATTCTTTCCATTTAATGAGATGGTATACACTATCAGCAAAAGTGAGCTTTGATGTCAACATGTTATATTGACCGTCTTCCTATATTAATTAGAACATGCCTTGATGGAGTCTTTCCTTATATGTGACCAAAAGGGAAATGTAGTGAATTTTGCTTATGTGCCTAACCAACAACACACATTGAGGCAGTTCATGCATGTTTACCCAGAGTCAGAGAATGTTTTCCAGTGATAAAGCAGAAGAAATTGGGAAAGTGAACTTCTTGGCTCTCTCCCTGGATTTGTCATTGAGTCAGGCAAGTCATTAAATACAGTTTGACTCCAGCTTACCTATCTGTTTAATGGAGATAGTAATATTTTCCTGTTACGGAGAGAGATTTTTAAGGCTTAATTAATTAATATTATGGAGCTCTTTGCCATACTCAAATGAAAGTCAAAATATTGCTTGGCATAGGTTAAAGTGTATGAAAACAAAGTGTAATCTGATAGTGCTTTAATTTTATGCATTTTTACTGAAAATTAAAATAATTTGATTGCACTGATGCTAACATTCAAATACTTCAGGCTTATTAGAGAGCTCATACTAAAAATGAGTGCTATAATAGTTTACAGACTTGCATGTAAAACACTAAGAATAGATGGTTACTGATGCTGTTCTCATTTGATGATTTTATTTTGCTTTACAAGTGCAGAGAAAGTGCCAGAAAAATAAAAAAATTGCAGGATGTTTTGACATTAACAAACACCAATAAGTGGTACTCAGTGGAGCTGCAGAATAAAGTGATTAAGTAGGTCAGCTTACTTAAAGAACAGGGAATAAAAATGAGGCTAAAGCAGGGGTGTAAATGGGTAGAAAGTATGAAATCCATAAAAGGCAGCAACATTTGCACAGCTGTGCCCAGGTAATGCACTGGAAACTACAAGAAAAGAAGTACTGTTAATGAAAAACAGTCTGGCAAAAGAGGGTGTTTAAGGTATGTGTGTTGGATTCCTGCAGCACTATATATAGGCAGGAGGGGCAAAATCAAGTATGTCATCAGCTGATGGCAATTGATCTCAAGACCTCAAACTGCTATGCTCCTGCCTGGTGCCACATCAGGCTGTCGCAATGCCCACATCGCATTTGAGATCTGGAGGACTTGAATGTGTTGCAGCCAGTCAAGGGTTTGCTTACTTCTCGGGCTATCTGCCAGACTCTTGCTTGATCGTGGTTTTTGGATGAGGACTCTAATAATAAGCACCAACGTAAATGTCCACCTAGTGTGTATTCTGCATGGATAATGTATTTTCCAACATTATTAATTCCACTTCAGTGAAAAGAACACAACTATCTTTGGTTTCTTCAATGTTAACTCTGCTTGTGAGGCTCTTGGAAGAAAAAGGGCATTTTCAAGCTCAGTTGAGCCTTTGCGGCTACACAGTTGGGCATTTTTTTCCTATCATTGCAACAATGAACTTGTTGCCAGCATGGCAATGAGCTTCTCCGTTCTGATTCCTATCGTGCTGACCAGTTGAATCAATATCGCACCTTAAAATGATGAGATACCTTGATTCAGGTTGGATGGATCAGTGCCGTGAGGATGACAGATGGAAATCTTGCGGATAAGTCTCTGAGTCTTAGAGTGCACTGAAAATTTTCCTGAATAACTGTGTTTTCTGTGTTTTCATCTAGGTATTGTCTATCTTTTTACTTTCACCCTCTTTTCCACAGGAATTTCAGTTGGCCTTAATATGTTTTCTTCTGGCACAGTCAGATATTTGTAATAAAGTGTGTTGCCATATATAACAGGATCCTGTTTCTCATCTCTGTCAAATGTAATTACTTTGATGGCAATGCTTTCAAATCCACCTTGATATTAGAACATCACTTCTTTCATTCAGTGATGAGACAGAAACTGAAGAGGTTTTTTTAGTATGCATCCTTTCACAAGGGCTTTCATGGTCAAACATTGGCAACAAGGCTTACTTAAATTTGTGTCTCGCTATTTGAAGCCCGGTATGTATCGCTACCTGTATGTGTCCTACTGAAATCATGGAGTCCTCTTAATTTCAAGCTGTCCAAGGTCAACAAGCTCCCCAAGTTAGAAGCAGGCCTGAATAAAATTCCTGGGAGCAAATATCTAATGGGGCTTGGAGAAGGGGGTATGTTGAGCTGCCCAAGACAGGATGGGTTGAAAACAGGTGTGAACCCCAAAGCTGAAGTATTCTTGGCACCTACGTGAAGTATTTTCAGCCTGACCTCATGAATTCCATGGACCAATTTCTTAAGCCTTTTACACTGAATAAATGGTATTTTCTGCTATAAAATACTCCATTGACTTGAGTAGATGTTTGTTACAGGAATGTGGTGTTCTAACAGAGTAAGTAGTTCTCAGAAAGCAGTTATGGCACTTCTCACATTTCAAATGGGGAATTTCACATTTTCACTTCCTTTGCTGAACAGAAGATGTAAGGTGTATGAGATCTCATGAGCGTCACCCTTTATTAGTTGCTTCTGGGTACGCTCAGGTTCCGAGTATTCCCGTACCAAGGTGCCTTTGTTTTCCGGTATTTTTTAGCCCCATGCATGTATTTGGGTCATGTCAGCTAGCAGTTTACTTCAGAGGGGCTGTTTCAATGCACAGCCTCTGTAAAGCTCCACATTTAATTATTGCAGCTGAAGCTATTATGCTTGTACACACATTACCTCTGTCAAAGTCCCCATAATGTCATTTTGATGTCTTCTAGGCTATTGATCTACCTCCTGCTTTGTGCGGATTTCCTAAGCTGACAGAAAATGTCAGAGCTGTCTTGTCCAAAAGCATCGGACCACTCCAGCCATTTCATAGCTGCCTCCAGTTTTACAAGGCGTTCGGCGTGTACTTGAGCAGCTCTGTAGATGCTTGTTTGATGTGTAATGTGCAGCCTCCCAGGGCTCCAGGGTTTTACCCTGCGCCGATGCCAAGGTCCTACTCTATGATATGGAAATGTCGAGGTAATTTCATGCTTTGTAAAGCTCTATGAATATTTTTAATTATGACAAAAATGCCATGGAAATGAAGATTGTTCTGGGTTTTATTGTTGCGTGTAGTTTTGTATGACTCCAATTTCATAGCAATTTCGTTCGTTCGGCACTTTGAGATTTGTGGGTTGTCTAGAAGTGTAAGAAAGTGAACCCCATATTTGTCATGGACTTGATAACCTTGGCTAAGCTAATGCAGAGATTCTTCTGCAGCGTGCTAGCAGTGCTGGATTTTATTTTTTTTCCCTGCCACCCCCATTGGAGACTGACAGTCTTCAGGCTCTGAAGTGCCTCTGAAGCACAAGCAATCCCCACGCTACTTCAGTAGACTTCAGCACTACCCTGTAAGGACCATGTGGGTCAGGGCAGAAGACAACATGTTAGCTAGTCTTTGCCAGCTCAAGCTTTGGTTCTCTTCAGAAACTGTGGGAGTTTTTCCTTATAAAATCCTTTCTGCCTTGTAGTGAACTTAGAACATCAGATGATTTCCTTTAGGACATAGGAACTCCATAACTGAATAAAACCCCACAGTTTACTGGGCGGATACCTGCACTTGATTTGGGCAATATGTGTCCTCATGCATATTATTCAACCTTGAGCATTGGGTGGGCATAGCTTTACATGTGTTACCTCTGAGACTGGGTAAGGACGCCAGCAGGAGTGTGCTTCATGGGGAGAGGACAGGCACTTAGTTTCTCCCTCAGCTGTCCCCATCTAACCCAGGTCAATGTCACTGCAATGACCTCTCATCCTCTGCCTTCCTCCAGCATCAGTCAAATAGGTTGATTGAAAACACTTATTGGCTTTGGCCATGGTGAAGCAACTAACAGCCCAGGCAGAGCTGTCACCTGTGGAGTCATCCCCTTGGTGTTGCTCAACAGCTGGTGGTTGCCTGGCATCCTGCTGGTGGGGATGGGTGGAGAGTGAACATCCGTACAGGCAGGCGCTGCTGGCCCGAGGGGCAAGAAGGCTGCCGATGTGCTAAGGTGACTCGTGCTCATCCCATCTGAGACTTCAGCTGCTCTGTTGGAGAAAGAGGCGTTGGCGCTGATTTCAGCTGAAGGCAGCAACTGAGGGCTCTGCTTCTCCTAATTCATTTGGACAGCATGGCTACCTGACTGACTTGAGCAGGTCTGCTAGCTTTCTTCTGATTTAAGGGGTTGTTGAAGATGTCAGGGTAGGGACAGCAAACCATGGCCTTAGAAAGCGCTGGGTATGAAAATATGCTATTTGAACTGTGAAGGAGTATTCCTTGAGGTGAAAGTCATGTTAGAAAAAACAGTTTGCTGACTCATCGTATCAATCTCTATTAAATTACTTTCCAAAAAATAAGTGAGGCATCCTATGTCTGCTGAAGTCAATAATGCAAATCCCATTAGCCTGAGAGTGTGTTAAGTTCATAATTGATGTATTTGACATATTAATGTGCTAATTTATGTAAACTGGATAGACCGTATGCGTGTGTTGAGAGATGGTCAAGAAAAAGGAAAGCAGACTATTTTTAATTAAGACCTTTCAAGTAGGTGTGTAGTGGGTCTGAAAAATGGAAGGGAAATTCTGTAGAGATGTTCTAACACTTATACATTTGGAAAAGCTTTTGTTTCCCTCCTTACTGTTGGACCTTTTTTTCCAAATACTCTGGAACGAGCCCACGTGTAATGTACAGAAATGGAAGAATGAAAAAAAGAAAAATCCTGCATCATCCAGTCCTTTGTGTTTAACACTCTTTCTAACCCCAGAGGTCTTGAAATGTTAAAGACTGAATTTAAAAAGAAGACATCGTTGCCTCACCTGATAAATCTACAAATTTTCTTCCTATTTTCATTTAATACGTAAAATTCTCCTAAATTCTGCTAACCCACTTTCCTTGGTGATTTCTGCAGCTGAAATTAGAACACCTCACGGTGCCAATAATATATTTGCTGAATCTTGTATCTTTTTTTTTCTCTGAATGAAATTCACCCCCTAGGAAGTAAATTGTTTGTGAATGAAATGGGATTTTTATGAATATATTTATGATTTCCAGCCATCTGACCCATTCTTATATAGCTGCAGGCCCATTTTCCACACTGGGTTGCTTTGGAAATTGTTTACTCTGAGTACCCGGTAATCGGCGTGATTAATCAAACGGTGTGACCGATTGCTTTAGTCGCGTGTTGTTGCCTGATTGATTGGCTGGGGTTTTCATGAAGCGGAGAGAAGATGCTGAGTACTTTCTTTAGGCAGAGCATCTCACTGCGAAGGGGTGAGGAAGAGCGTGGTGCGAAGGTGGCCAGGGCTGGAAGCAGTATCCCACCAGGCTGGATCGGGGCTGCTTACCCCCACCCGCAGGTACCCCAGGCAGAAGGGCGACAGCATGGATGCTGCTGCTGTGGGAATGCAGGCAGGGAGACAGTAAAATAACAGGGCACTGCAGCCCAAAGCACAAAACGGTTCGTTGGTCTTAATTTGAATTCCACGCTGCTGTCCATCCGTGGGTAACGTCTGCTGAGAAGTGATAACAAATCTGACTGCAGACCTCACAAGGCTTTCTTTTTCTTTGGTTTCGAGGCAAAACTTTGACTGTGAGGTGCTTCTGTTCATGGTCTTCTGACACTATATAATGTATGAGCTATATACTTCCCTTACCTGCAGAGCCAGGGGGACAGCTATCCTTGTTCCTTTGGAAAATGCTTTGATGCCTGTGGTTGGGAAGTAGTACATAGAAGCTAATATTACTATCTTTGTGTAGGAAAGAAATATCACTAATGCAAAAAGGCTGCTTATTGAGGCTGTTTGGGAAATGGGAGTGAAAAAGCACTGATTTAAGGCATGCATATTTATATTTGGATATGGTAACCCCATACCATGAAGACAGAGAAAAAAATTTTAGCATAGATGCTAGGGAAGAAAAGAAGGATGTTATCAGTGCAAAATTGCAGCTCCTGTTGTAAATTTCTGGGGGGAGAAATGTTTCCTGTAAGTATGACTCAGATTTCTGTGAATCAATAGAGCCTCTGAGGGTCAGAAGAAGTCAATATACTTCAGAGGTGAAAGGTACTAAAGTCTGTGGCTGAATGGGGTGAGCCAGAACCCAGTCTTTCTTCTGGATGTCTCTCCTTCCAGATTTTTTGGGGGGATAGAGAGCCTGGATGGTTCTGCAGTGTAAAGTAAAGTCGAATTACTGAGGATTACCCCGAGAAAGATGTATCCATCTTAAGCAGAAAAGATCACTTGATTTTTATTTTTTTTTAATTTTTTATTTTTGGGGGTTTTTTTGGCATCTTATATGGCTGGGAAAGGTGCTAAAGATAGAGGAAGTTTGGGAATTTCTGACTTTGTCCAGTGCGAGTGTGCCTTTGACCTGCTCAGATCATAGACAAAAATGGAGAAGCCAACTGTATCTGGAAGGAAACATACAGGCTACAATACAAAATAAGCACAGTCAGAAACCATGGCAATTTTTTTAATCAACTATATCTGCTGAGACTTGATGGAGAACTGTAAGAATAAAAGAGATGGCTCCTGATAGCAGGCAGGGCTGATCAAATATTTGATAGCTCACAAGAAAGGTAAACATCTATGAATATTTTTCTTGATGTAAAACTCCATTCACAGAACTTGCTGTGTTTCTTGGGTGTCCTGTAGCATCCAGATACTGCAGGACAGATAAGTTGCATACACTGTTTAAATGTTAAATAATCTCACTGGCCTTTATGGGTGTGTTTACTGTTTGCATTCTGGAAAAACAAAACAAAACAAAACTAAAAAAAACCACCAAAAAACCCCCATAAAACAACCCAGTTCCTCTCCATACATTATTTCAGTGAACACTGCACATTGTTAAAAGAAAGAAACATCAGACAAAATCTTTCATAGACTTATTTATAAGGAAGAGATTCAATGCCAAAGACAGATTTCTGACTTTTTTTAAAAAAGAAATGACCTTTTGTGGTATAGTTCACCGCTTCTCTTACACTGAAAGACTAATAAGCCTCTGGAAGCTGGTCAGGTTGTACATCTGAAGTGTGTCAATCATTCTTGCTATGAAAAGACAGATCTTAAGAAAACCTGTCAACTTGTTTGTTAGGGGGACCGTGGGACATACTTTTAAAAGTCACAGGGCCTGTACTTATCAAAAAGAAAGCCAAGATAAATTTGCACATGAACGCGTAAGTGGCAACCTCTGCACATTATTCTAGCCACCCTTTGCACTTGTTTTTGTTATTGTTTTATCCATTCCTGTCATTGAAATGAAAGGACTTTAGGGGAGAATATATTTAAGAAGGATACACGCTTTTTTCATAAAAACATTTGTCACTGAAAAATAGCTTTGCTTCAAAACCTTCACGGCCTAGGACTTCTTCTACTTGCAGGGTTGTGTTTTTTTTTTTATAAACCTCATTTCATGCCATATTTATCCAGACTTGCTGAGGCCTGTAAAGCTTCATATAAATCTGGGCTTATACTGCAGCTAGGAATAAACAGTAATTTACAGCTTTTTGCCCCTAGGCCAGCCAGACTTGGTAGATCTGACTGAGTGTTGCTTCGGGGTTTTCAGGGGCAAGGGAAGAATTTACTGTAAACCTGAGATTAAGCCCATGTAAGCTACAAGCAGGAACGCTTTTATAAACATGTGAAACCACAAAACATCTTAATTTTTTATTTTCCCCTAATAATCTAGGGTGTTACATGGTAATAAATGCTGGTTCAGTTAGGACGTTACTTCATTAAATCACTTATTACAAGCAACCACAATTGCTTTAATTCATCAGGTCATTAAATTAAAGGTAGAGCTCTAGCGTTGTCACTAGCACAACCTTCAAGCAGTTTGTGAGCTACCTGAGAAGCTCTTGACAAAGCGTTTGATGTGGAGTCCTGCTCGTAGGTGGCACTCTTAAAATGCAAGAGGATTTTATTTTAACTATTTTTGTCTTCTAAGGATCTGTGTCCTATAATACCTTGAAATATCTCTGTCATGTTCCTGCATACTGCACATCACAAAATAATTCATCCTCAGTTTTTACAGTAAATCTAGTAAGCACAGACAGGACTCCGGCAATTTCATCTGTATCGTAATACCCTGTTATGCACCTCGCTGTCAGGTCCCTCTGCTCCAAATTCTCCACTTCACTGTAATTCTGCCAGGTGGATTTAGAGAGAACCAAAGTCTCTTAAACCTGCTCTGATACCATGGCAGCCCAGCGTACATCATAGCCCAAGAAAAATTAGGATGCCTTCCAAGTATATGCTTAGAACAGATTCCTAAGGAAAAATGAGAAGTGCTCATAATGCAACACACTCTGGCCATATATCCATGCCATAATGCCACATAGGACCTTCGATAAATTCTGGGAAAAGATGGCAGGGATCCACAAGCATCAGTTTTATGTGAGTCAAGGGAACTAACCCCATTTGGTTAGCGGCGTTGTATTGCGGGAGCTACACAAACGCAAAGGTCAGGGCTTTTGCTTAGTCCCTGCTGTAGGGCCTTCCTAGTAACTGGGAATATGTTTCAGCTTGTACTGTGCCAAGAAGGTTTTTTTCAGATTTCTGGAATGCAAAGGGGGGTGTGTGTGTGTGTGTGTGTGTGTGTGGGGGGAATGTTTTAGATCAAATCACCAAAACCACAGTATCTGATTCAGAAAAAGCCATGTTTGACTTCAGAACGGGTTCCCCATTTGAGCTTTTTTTTTCCTGATTTTTATTTTTAAAATTTTTCTCAAATGTTTGCATGTTTTTCATTCAAACAAACCAGATTAACTTCTGAGGTATGCCACTGAATACGTCCTTTCCTCGTGGAGTGATGTAGTGCGTTATAGAGTCCTTGAGAAGCCTTTTGACTGTTGGATAGGGGCTTGAAGGACTTCCAGAGCTTCTGGAATCCCCTTGTATCAGTATCTTTCACTACTGACCACTTGTAAATGCTTACAAATTGCCCTTTTTCTATGAGGAAATGGAAGATATCTCATTGTCTCATTATTTTTAAAGCTTTGCTGGTTTATTAATAGACTCACTGCTTTTATTGTTTAGATGCTAGAAACAAATAAGGTTGCCCTTGTTTTCGTAGTTTCTTTTTTTCTCCCCTCCAGTCTGTATTTACTTTTCACACCTCCCATTCAGAAAAGAAGAAATTTCTTTTGCTTCTCCTTCACATCCTACCTTCTTGCATTCTTGAGAAATGCTTTGTATGACTTTCCAGGTTTCATCCATTGAAAAAGCCTGGAGCCAGCCTCTCCAGGATGCCAATCTTTGCTTGTTAGCTTTGCTCACATTACACCTTCTTCCTCTACTCGGGTGTAGGCTTTCCTTGGCAGGAACTGTTCTACTGCCTGGGATTAACACAATCCTGAATAGCTGCTAGAAAACACCTTTTTTATTTTTATTAAAAAAAAAAAAAAGACAATTATAATTTTCTAAAAGATTTGGTTCTGTTGGCAGATCGGAATCTTCCAAAGCACTGGCACTTCTTGAAAAGGTTGACTATCATTAGACCCCCATAATTTAAAAAGGATGCAGTTCTCGCATTCTCTTGGCTGCAATTTAATTTGCTGCAACAGCCAGACCAGAATGTTTTAATATCTCAGTCCTTTACTGAAGGTTTCGTTCCAGAAATGCTTCTCACTTCTTTCAGCCATTGTTCACTTTAACTCTATAATTCAGACAGTGTTGTTCTGAGGCTAAAATGCTACTAGAATTTTATATTTAAATTTCTTTTTCTTTCTTTTTAGGTATCTTTAGTCATTGGTCTTGTTTATGCCATCATCATTTTAACATCTAAATATTACAAATGAGTGGAATATTGGAGAAGAAAGACTGCATAAAGTACAAACTTACTGTCAAAAATCATTTACTATTACAATTTAATTTACTTAGTAAACAACTTCCTAGCCTAAAATTCAATCCACAGCTCTCAAGTACTAATGACCACTTTAATTTTCTAAAGAAATTCACTGTTCTGTCCTGCAGATAACCTCTCTCTTCATCATAAACCTGTGTACTGAAGGAAATTTATGTTTGGTTAACCCCTCGCATACCGATTTAAGATAACGCTCCAAACACCAGTAGAGTGATAGGTACCCAAGAGAGGCCTGTGTCCTTCACTGGTAGCATTGAGTAGGTCTTTTCTGTCCCCAGCTTCTTATAAATGAAGATATGAATAGCATTGGCCTTCTGGAGCTCTACATTTGGGCTTTGAGCCAGTATCTACACAGGACCTGAATTTCTCCTTCATTTTCTGGATTAATCCCCATCAAGTGTGGCAAATCACTGCTCAAGGCCCCGTTTCAGTATGAAATAAGTACATCCCTCTCTGGCTTTGGCCACTTTGAAATCAAGCTTTTGTTGACTGAAGGCCCAAATTATATGAAAATCAAAAATACGCCACGTATAAACCAGGCAGGGCTCTGAAATGCAGATTTATTATTGTCTAATTTAGTAACGCTTTTGGAAAAAAACTTTGTAATTGATCAGTTTAAAGGACATTCCTACAAGAAAGCAATAGAGTTCATCTTGCCTAAATGACTTAGAAAATTTGAAAACAAACCCTGGATCTCCTTTCAGCTATTTTAAGTTTTTCGAGGAAAAGCAAGGTGGTGGCACATTACTATAAGCCATGGAACCACACCTAGATCCGAAGTTGCTCTGAAGTTTAATGCCCCAGACAGCCTTATTACACTCATGACCCTATTTTGTTCAGATCGATATTGGTTATAGCTCTAATAGCTGCACTGAGGATGCACCCTAATTTATACTGGTGTGAGTGAGAGTGTGGTCAGTGACAAGACTACATCAGATTCTGATGTAATCTTCTTGTTTTGGAAAGACTATTTTCATCATAGTGGGTGAATGGAGGGGGGTGTATAGGTGGTTTTGGTTTGTGTTGTGTGTCGTCTCATCTGTCCCCGTCCCGTTCCCCCTTTCTTTTTTCCTGGGCACATCCTCTTAAGCAAGACTTTTGAAAAGATGAATAGCTTGCCTATCCTTAAGTTTGGAGATGGCCCTAATCAACTTGCAGGATTGCAGGGTGGGGGTGTGGGGGTGGGGAAGACACAACAGGGGACGTGACCTCAGGTTTCTCCAGGTGTCCCGCTAATCACTGGGCCTGATTATCTTCGCGAGACAGGATGACTTCTTCTCCACCTCTTGCAGGCTTAGACCTGTACTTTGAACCTCTAAAGAGTTGTCCACACGGGTTTTTTTCCCCTCTAGCTCCTGAGAACAGCCGTAAGGAAGTCTGCCTTGTTTCCAAACGCTCTGTCTGCTGCCGGTACCTGGGTACCAGCTCCAGCTCCGGCAGCTGTAGCTCCAACAGAGCCCCAACTAAGGAGCAGCCGCCTCCCGCAGAAGCCGAAAGCCCCGTGCGGGGCCGGGCTTGCCCGGGGCAAGGGCTGGCCCCCTCCTTTCTCTGCTTCGCCAGCCGCCGCACCCCCCATCCCCCCCGGGTGTTCGCGGTATTTCTGTCCCCTGATCGCGGCAGGGGAGGGAGGCAGGAAAAATGCCATTGGGGAGGGAATGTTGTGCGTGTTGCGGGGGGAAGGGGGAGATGCGTTTTTGCCTGCCGCCTCGCTTTCCCTGCCCGCCGAGAGGAGATGCTGTTGCGGGGGGGGCGGGGTAGGGCCGTGCGGGGGGGAGCCAGGGCGGCGGCTGCCGGCTCCCTCCCAGCCCTCGCCTTCCGCCGGGGCTGGGGCCGCTCCCGCCGAGGAACCGGCGATCCCGGAGCCGGCGGGCGGCTCTCCCCACCCCTCCCCGTTCAGCGAGCGCCGCGATCACCCAAACTCCTGGGAGGGGAGACACCCCGCGCCGCCGCCTCCCCTTCCTCCTCCTCCTCCTCCTCCTCCTCCCCCCCCCCC
>VFFE01007206.1:641451-657552 GCA_008921705.1 Burhinus oedicnemus
AAAAAAAAAAAAAAAGTGAGTTTTTGCCCTTTGACTACAGTACTTCTCAACAGCTTTAAATGGGGTCTGTATCCATAGCTGCATACTGTAAATGTTCTTTAAAAGGAAGATACTTAGTTTTTCCTTTTAATATTTTGTCATCAATGACCTGAACTTTGCAGGAGCCTTTTTGCAAAGCAACGTGCCAGAGTTGGCTATGGCAGACATCATGCTTGATGCTGGGACAAAGGGGTTTCTATGCAGTGGCGTAACAGCCTAGCTGTCAGATACCTGTTTTTCCTAGTAGGCATTACTACATCAGGTGATGGACAGTAACAAGTCAGAATATCCGTAAGTGTCCAGGTGGAGGAAACAAATTCTGAAACGTCTGTTAATATGGTGCATGAGCATTCGGCTTGGACCACAGCCAGATGCCTTCCCTATGGCCTCACCAGAAGGACTGGCATGACTGGAATAGTTGCAGGTGACATTATTTCATACACAATTAAAATATGTTTGTGAACATTACGAGGTTAGGAGATAAAATGGAAAAGAAACAGAAGCATTTTGGAACATGCCAGAGCATATTTTGCAGGCTTTGTCTGTGCCAGTTATATACTCAGTTATTTCTGCATCCCTTGTCTTTCTGTAGCTAACCTTTAATAAAGACATGGCTTGTTTGGGGATTGGCTTTTTGTAATGGTATCTTGCAATGGTTTTGTAGGATCAACTGTTTATTATCAATATGTACTGTAGGGGGAACTGACCTACTGATCAGGGTATCTGTTTTTACCTGGAATTTTTTTTTCTTTGATTTTTCTGGAGGTAGGGATTTGTTGTCCTTATGAGTGCTGGTTATATGATTAAAGCATATGAGAGCTAGTGGATACCTGAATTAGCATTAGTTTTAACTGGAAGAATCAATCTTGCCATTGAAATGTTCTCGAAGTTGGTAGTTTACCATCTCTGCATGTCTGCTGTCCTGTAAGGTGTACGGGTCTCATATGGTGCTTCGAAAGAAAGGGTCAAGTTTTTCCCATTCCCAGTGCAATAGCTTTTTGAGTTGAGGTTCAGCACAGCAGAACTGGGCTCCCAGCAAGCTATTTTGTCTAGAGCGAGGAAAGCCAAGGGCTGCTGCGTTAGACCGCCTATAGATGCAGCGATAAGGCTGCAAGTCAAAAGCAGGGAATGGGTCTCCTCAAAAATGGTGAGCCGAAAGTCACAACTGTGTGATAACCTGGATGTGGTCTGGTTGGATATCACTGGGCAGCTTTATGTTTTGCTGCCCAATTTTTGAACTATCACGGATATCTTCTCATTTATCCTTCTAGCTGGCTTTAGGCTGACAGTAACGCTGATATTCCTTGCTCCACCACATAGCTGGGAGGGTGTGCAGGGCACGCTGCCGGATTGCGGCATGTGAGGAAGGGCAGGGCCGGGGGGTGGCAAGAGACTGCAACAGGCCAGTGCAGAAAGCAGACGGTTTAGAACGGTCCCCTGGTTGTCAACGAAATGGCAAATGCTGTAGTATAGAGTGGGGACTCTGCGCTTCTCCGAGGATGCAGGGAAATGTGTAACTGTTTAGTGTCACGGAGTAATTTAGGCTGGAAGGGACGCCCGGAGACCATCTGGTCTGAGCCTCGGCTCGAAGCAGGGCCAAGTAGGTCGGGAGCTCAGGGCCGTGTCCGGCTAAGTTTTGAGTATCTGTGAGGATGGAGATTCCACCACCTCTCTGGACAACCTCTTAGGCCCCTGCTGGAAAGGAATGGCTGTCAATTAAACGTTTGTGAAAATTGTGAATTGGGACTCAAAACTGAGCATGAAACTGTAATATTAACCTGACTGGTTTTTTGTGTGTGGTTTGGGTTTTTTTCTTAAATTCATTAAAAAAAAATATTTTAGGCTATCTTTCTTTGTAGAATTTAAAACTCTGTGTTACAGTCACAAGCTTTTTGCTGAAGTCTGCTGGTTTTCTTGCATTCACCAGCTCCTTGGAGCTTGAGCTTTAAATATAACATCAAGGATAAAATTCTTAGAGCTGCCATTGTTAGAATGTGCCTTAATTATCACTTAAACTTTCTGCAGAGTCAGGCAGGTATCTGCCATCGCTGCACATTCATTTCACAGGTTCACATTTCTCAAGAAGGCTTTTTGATTGAGATCCTCCCCCACACACACACCTTCTGACTACACTTCTGGGAAGAAAACCATGTCTTTGTATATTTTACAAGCTTAGGTGTCGGGCATGCAGGAAACCATTAAAGCTTCACTGCGGGGTTACTTGTGAGCAACGTGAATTAAAGGCTGTTGGGGCAGGACTGGCCTCTGTACTGAGCAGAGGAATCCGTCACCAGTGCATCCACATGGAGAAACTTGTGAAAATCAAGGTGGAAAAATACATTTCTCGAGGGAATATGTGGAATCCTTTCTGGAAAGTTCCCTTATGCTTTTTGTATTGATAACTGAACCACTGCTCCTAAAATCAATAGAAGATTACAGGGACTCGATACACTTAATGAGCTCCAAAGGAACAGTTACTTTGGACTGTGATTACCGCTTCTGCTGCCTGACTCCGCATCATACTAGCATTTTATTGCTAATGGTTTATAATGTTGGAGGGGACGATGAATTTGGTGATTCATTAGTTTTTTTTCACAGATTTTGCCTTGAAATTATGTTAGCTCATACTGTCAGTTGTTTACTTGTCCATGCTAGAATACAAATTTTTTATTTTTTTTTAACTACAGGATACAGAATAAAGATACCCCACTCCAAATCAAACAAAAAAACCACACCAAAAAACCCAAACAAAAAAACCTCCCCCCAAGTTTAAAAAATTGCTAAGATGGTTGTTGTTCTATGGCCCTTACTTCTTCCAGCTCTCTTCCGTGAATCCTGATTTCCAAACAATGTCACCATAAAAAAGCCTTCTGCTTATAGTTTAAAAAGTCAGATCTTCCAATGAATAACACAAAAACATATCTTACAGTTCAAAAAAAAAAAAAATTGAATGTCTTCTGTTAGAGAAGCAAAATGATGCTTTTTCCCCTGAAGACCCTACAATGCCAGATTTCATTTATTTTGGGAAGAAAGACAGACTATTCTGCGGAATGTGCTTACTCCTTGTGAAGTGAAAGGTGTCGGCAGAGAGTGTGAAGATATCCTGGAGAACAGAGCTTACGCAGAATGAGCAGAGTTCATAGAGGAAGGAAAAACCTCTGCACCTCTTCATATTTAGCATAAAAGAAATGGATAGAAGGGATTTTGAGATGTCATGCACGGCCTGGGGCAGATCAGCTGTGCTCAGACTGTGGGTTCCGAAATTTGGGTTCTCTAATCTCGGCTCTCTTCAAAGCTAGGCTTAGCTGTGCCAAACTCTCTGGCGTCCACTGCGCAGGGAGGGTGGTGTGAAGGAGGAGACCTTGGGGTCTGCTTCACACACTGCTGTGCCCAGCAGAGCTGCAGGGCGTGTGGGAAAGGAGCTGCAGACTCAAATGGCTCTGCCACAGAGCCCCTTGCCTGCAATGCAATTTAAATGCACAATTTCAGTCGATATTAATAATTTGGAAGTCTTATAGATTATTAAAACAGGGATGGTCTGACAGTTGCATGTCATGTGGATACAGGAGTTTCACATATACTCTGGTTTTCCACAGTGTGGTGTTTCTTTGTGTCTTCTACAAGTTTCAAGAACAAAGTCTAGTGGTGTCAGGTGATGCCTGGGATTGATCCTTTATGGTTTTGTCCAGAAATGCTATCCCTTATTCCCACAGTACTATGTGACAGATGACTGGTGCCCACTGTGAATTTTTGCAATGGTAATGAAAAGTCTTTTTGCATTATGAGATGAGCCCCCATCTGAATGAGGGGAAGCAGATGGACTGCAGAGATGTGTCTGCATCCTATACCCAGGAATGCACGTGCTACGTTAAGAAGGCTAATAGAGGGGAAGGGAAATGTCCCTTCCTGTCCCCCTCATAAATCCATCTTTGTGCTGTCAGAAATGGCTGTAAAATGGGACCTCTGGGATTTTTCTCTGCTGAAATGGCCTAGTCTCATTTATCTATTTTCCTCTTTGCATATTGGCATATTCCGTCTCTGCAAGTATGAATGTCGGTCATATCCAATTTTTTTTCACTCTTTCTCTCCTTTTTTTTCTCTCATCCCTCTGTTTCTAAAGATGTCAAATTAAATAACTGATGATTTCTTCTGATGCCAGAAGGCCTTCACAATATGCATATTAGGATTTAGTGTATTTTTCTTTTCTGCATCTCGGTGCTTTCAATTTGTATGCAGAGCCATCCTCTTTCCATGAACTCCTATGCCCAGAGCTGAGGATTATGTTCTTATCCAACATATGTACTCAGCCTGAAATGCTAAATCTCTGCTACTGCAGGAATGGAAAGATGTTATGGTTAAAGGAGCTGTGTCAAAGTAACCAGTCAGATCAAACTAAAATCGTTTCTGGTGAGAGGCAAGATAAAGATACCCCCTGAATGTTTGTGTCCCCCGACCAGCACTAACTCATAAATTTAAATGTTGCTATTCTGACTGTGGGGGATTAAACAAATAGGGTTTTTCATAATAAATAAAAAAAATCAATTTTGTGGCAGTGATGGAGGAGTCTCTGTGGATGCTATTTTTTACGGCTTGTAGAGGTTAGGAGCCGTCAAAAGATTTTGGCAGCCTCTAGCATGAGGACTGTGGAAACAGAGGATGACAGTGGCATAGCGGCGCCTGGGTTGTTCCCTCCCACCTTCAGCCAGCTGGGTCTCACTGGGAGCCCAGAAGCTCCTGCAGGAGTCAACCTGCTGGTGTCCCTGTCCTGTCCCTATTGCAACAGTTCAGGTGGGAGGAGAAGAGAGGACAGAATAACTCACCTGGCTTTGTATATGTCAAGAGTTGCCCACTGATGTTGGCTGCAGCACGAGGGTGGCTTTGTGGTGGGGCATGAGAGGGTGGTGGCTGGGACCTGCCCAGATGTTGGGGAGGATTCAGCTGCTCTTATGTCCCAGCCTTGCCTGCCTGTGAGTTGTGCCATGGATTGAGGAGGCAGGTGGCCAGCCAGGCTTGCTAACGTTGCCTTGCTAACGGTGTTCCTCCATCCCTGCAGCTCTGTGCTGGAGAAGGGTGCTGTATCTTCCCATTTTCAGAGAAAGTAAGCTTTGCTGGCTGGAGAGAAGGTGGCAGCATCATGCTTTCAGCTGGTCCTTTCCCTTTGAGGTCACTTGTGTCCTGAAAGGGAGGAAGCAGACACTGTGTCCTCCTCTACAGTGCAACTGGACTGTGCCAGTGCATCCCTCTCTGATGCACAACCGATACGAGCCACAGAGGGATTGCTATGGTACCTCAGCTCAGATGTTTTCTGAGGGCTTACGTTACCATTCACTTTATCACATCGTCATGACAGAGTGCTGACTGGTACTTAAAATGCTGGTGGGGAGCTTATCCGTGGATGAGCTGCAGGCAAATCTGGTTTTCAGTTTGTGAAACCAGGCTCAGTACTTGCAGGGGAGAGGAGTAGGAGCTCTGAGGCAGCATCTTGTTGGAGAGTTGGAAGAAATTCCTAGGAAAGTGCAAAGACAAAGAATCTTTTCCTTTCCCTCATGAATTAAATACTAGATGGTTTATTTTTTTTAACAGTAATGGGCAGTGTGTGTGGGTGTTTTATTTATTAATGTTGTGCAAAAAATATTGTTGAGGTTGGGTATTCTGAAGGTTTGAGAGGGAAGATAATCATTTGGATTGACCACAAAAAATATTTTATAGTTCGTGCTATGACAGAGAAGCCTAAGAAGTTTCCCAGCAAATATTTCGATTCTCCAGAAAGAACATTTCAATCCTAAGCTTTCAGCCCTCTTTAATGAAAAAAAAAATGGAGGCAGGGATGGTCAGTCAAGGAAAAATCAGCAACTTTAACAACCATTTGGAGGTATTCACAAATAGTTGCAACTGGCTGAGACCTGTATTTTTCCCAGAATAAAATGGTAGCCCATATCTCACATTTATCCTTTCTCGTGTTCGTCTCCTCGCTATTGTTTCCTCAGCCTCTTTTTCTCTCCAGCCCACTTCTTCCCCTTCTGTTTCACCTGCCGTCTCCTCCTGTGCCACTCAGCCCTGATTTCTCCTCCACCCGCACTTAACCCTGCTCCTGTCCCTTTGGCTCACACCTAGCCGCTAACGCACCCTCCTCACCTGAACTGTGTAACCTCATTTCTGAAGTATTTTGCTTTTCACTTTTATGGGAAGCTGTATTTCTCCAGCAAACATTCTGGATTGCGTTTTATAACAGTCAAAGAAAAAGCTTCTTTGCACACACCATTTGCAGCCATTTAGCCCAGCTCAATAGTTAACTTCCAGTGGAATGCTAAATAGTCACAAAAAGACTATGATTACATGAAAAGACTATTTTAGTGAAAATAGCTGCTATTCAAACAGAGATCATATTTCTGAGGGAAAAAAAAAGGGCCAATTACTGTGCTTAGTCACCTACACTGTGAATTCAAATGAACTTCATCTAAAGCAATGGTATTACAGATTTATTTATTTATTTATTTATTTACCAAATGTAACTAAAATCAGCATCACTCCCTGTAACTTTTAGCTCAGCTGGCCATAACATAACCTTGTCCTAGTTGCAGTTCATAGAATCACAAGATGGTTGAGGTTGGAAGGGACCTCTGAAGGTCATCTGGTCCAGCTCAGGCAGGACCACCTAGAGCCGTTTGCCCTGGTGGCACAGAGGTCTCTGTGCAGACAGCTTTTGAGTGTCTCTAAACATGTATCTCCACAACCTGTTTGGGCAGCGTACCACCACCAGTTGGCCATATACCACTACCAGCTGGCCCTGGGATACCAGCACAGAATCAACACATAGCTGACCCATGATATACATACACTACTGCGTAAATAGAGCAACTTTTTTTTTTTCAAACTAAAAATTATTTCTCCCTATAGGAATATGTGGTTGTTTGTCTTAAAAATATTGTACTGTAATCTTAGAAGAATGGAGGCTCCAAAGCCTTTGTGAAGAGCTTAAAATGGATTTCGATGCCTGCCTCCCTTCAGCTTTTCTTGGAAAGCATTTAATGCAAGTTTGTTTGGGCATTTTTGTCTGTCTGAATTACATATATTCCTTCCATTAATCATAATCCAAGCTTTCTGGTAGATAAATTGGTCCTCCTCTATGCCAGGAGAGGTTGATGGCCCATAAAATAGATTTTCCAGGACTATCGCTATGGCCATGTGATTTATACCAAGGCCCTCCCTAAGTTCTAAACCCACAATTACTAACAACAGTGGTGCTTCCACACAACATATTGGGATTTAATCAGTCACGTTATTAGCAAACAGTAATGCTTTCTCTGGAAGGTATATGACCTTGCTTTTGAATATCGCAGTTTTAAGTTCTTATAATTTTGCTAGAAAACCAGTCATTCCACCAATTTGTGAAAGCAAATAATGAACTAAAACCACAAAAGCATGTTTTATGCAGGATATTTTCAAAGGGTTTCATTGGAGGCTTCCAATCTGTGGATAGAGTGCTGGTGGGTAGGTACAGGCTGTGATATAAAAGGAATTGAACAACAGCTGTAAGCTGCAGCTGGAGATGCTGCAGAGTCCCTTTGAGAGAGGTGTCCCACTAATGGCACAACCACTCTCTGGCTTCACTGCTGTGTGGGGTCCCCGAGCAGGTGGTGCCACCAGACTGGTGGCTTTGGAAGAGTGTTGGGTGGCGCATGGGTCACATAGCAGCAGAGAGCCTCCGAGCTGCAGAGGTGAAGCAGGGACACAATGGTAGGGACAAACGAGCAAGCCTCGGGTGACCATGCCGACAGTCATGTGGCTTTGCAGATATTGCCTCTTTTTCCTTCTGGAAATTTTGTCCAGGTGCGTTTACACTACTTTACAAATCTTCCTCAGTTTCTGAATGTCTGATGGCCAGCACAGCTTGGATGCTGCTTGTAGGGGCTACTATGCTGCAAAGCCTTGTGTAAGCAGGAGGTCCAACCTCCCCAGACTGCTGAGATTGCTGTGCACATGAAGGATAACTTACAAAGTTAAGAGGAAAGTGTTGCATTTATGCTTCTGAAGGCATTAGGAAGCATCTGCATATGTGTTTCTGTACAAGTCCAGGAGTTGGGTTTCCTTAATCCCGGACACTAATACAATTAGAGGTGGACCAGCAAGGCAATAGCTGGCTTCCACTGACATTGGTGTCAGTCTTTCCACTATGCTTTCACCGATAAAGGTGGTGGGATTGGGCCACAGGTAAGGGTCTTTTCCTCCTAGTGCCTACTTGCAAGCATAGACCTTGTCTGAGCAAAGCCCATAAGGCTGTGCCTGACCTGGAACACGTGGCTTCGTCAGAGTGGCCCGCATCCTGAGGCCTGGGGATGTCCTTAACTACCTGGCTGAACTGGGGCTGGAGAATTTACTCTCTTCAATGATCACATTGAGGCCTGCAAAACAGTCTGAAGTCAGGGCCAACTGGAGTACAGACTGCAAGACCTGCCAGTGTAATGAGGAGAGAGAAAGCATTTTCCGAAGTATAAAGTCTGGGATGACATTACCTTGTGTTTAGTGGCAGTGCTTACTACGGTGGTGTCAGATCTCAGGTTCACCCGGCTCACGTTGCTTCATCCTAACAGTTTGCTGGTGCCGGGAGGTTTCACTCCTTGTGGCTCCAGTCCTGCCCTGTGCAAAGCCATTGGCCCCTCTCTTGCACCACCTCTGCTACTTGTCGGACCCTTTTTTGGAACCAGCCCTGCTCACCGCTTCAGCTGGGGTGGTTTTGTTGGAGGGTTAGCAAGTTCAGCCTAAGGCACCAAGTGGTCCAGCAGGCAGTGGGAGGGGTGGGAGCAGGCGGCTGGGAGGAGAAGGGGGAAACAAGGAGCAGTTCCTCCTTCCTCTGCTGACAGCAGGCTGTTGGGTCTGCACAAACTGTCTCGTGTCTCTTCACTTTTAGAAATAAGAGCAAACCCAAGAGATACTTGAGCAGGACTCCACCCGGAACCAGCAGTTTGCTAGGAAGGAAATTTTCTTCTAGGAAATTCCTCGGAATTTCTCCTAGGAAACTCCTAGGAAGGAGTTTCTCTTCAAGAAGAGGAGGAACTGTGCTTGGAGTTTTCATTAAATTCAAAGTCACGTTGGTTTAAACATTGTTCATGTTTTCAGCTATGCACAAAGTCCCTTGCCAGTGGACTTGGTGCTAGCCTGTGTCACCGCAGACTGCACGTTGGCCCTGGGTTGCTCTGTCCCAGAGGGCTGCTGTGAGTCATGTAGGTGTCATTACCAGTGCTAGTTAAAAAAAAAAAAAAAAAAAAGGGCAAATGGAGATAATCGCCCATGTAATGAATAAGAGGCGGGTGGAAACATCGTTTGTAATGTAAATAAAAGTTTCAGATAGGTTTCATCTTGCAAATATTTCAATGTGTCTTATGTAATTGTTTTTGGGAAGTCTGAGGAATGCTATTGGGGAAAAATGGGTTCTGCATCAATGTAGGGTGTTATAGTCCTGTCCGGAAATTTGTAAAGGGGATCATGTGCTGGGACTACTGCCCTTCGTGTCCTGTAACAGATTTCCTAGATGGGCTCTGTGAATGGGGAGTAGAACACCCAGTAAAGCATGGCTGATATTTTGATGAAGACCAAACCAATTTTACCCATGGGAGTTCTTTTACCTTCTGTTCATTTCAATAAATGATTTATCACTAAGTAAGACCATTCTAGATGTACATCAGTTGAAAAAGAGTCTGGAGATGAAATAGGCTCAAAATACCTACCGTTATTAAGTAAATAAAGTGACCTGAATTGGAAGCATTCACTTGGTCAGCAATCCGATTACTACTGTAAAACCTTGCTTGGCTACACTTCAGTAAACTACAGTTCTGCACTGGAAATGGTTATTTTTAGGTTTTTAGTTCAAGAAAGACAGATAGGAGATTCTGCTGAAGTGCAAGCATCTCTGCAGATTAGCATGGGACAAAGGATAATTAAATCCTGGCACCTAAAGATGCTGAGTGGGGTAGAGAGCGTTAGCACTGGTGTTCACATACTTGTTAATGTCTGTCTCATCTCCAAAGGAAAATGAAAATCAATGATGCAGTATTTTATATTTTAATGATTCCATACCCATGTTTAATTGCAGTTTGTAAACGACAAATCTTACCTTCCTGTCATTAATATACAAATGAAGATACTGAGGTTTATTTTCTGGTTATTTTTTATTATAGATTAAATGCCCTTTTGAGACAGCTTATTGGTAATTGCTAAAAATCATTCTCAGGTTAACGTACACATTTTATAGGTGTCTAAGAGGGACCCTAAGAGGAATGTGAACATGGAGAGTTTCGGACCTAGCTGCTTTTTTTTTCTTTAAAAATATATGCTGGGTGAGCTGAGTAACCTGCCCGTGGCACACCTAATGCACTTGCAGAGAGGGCAATAGGATCCAGGAGAGAGAACTGCTGCCTGTTCTGATCACAGGAATGAGTGAATTACTGAATACAGACCAAATCTCAGTCATAAGTAATGCATTAACATCGGTATTACACCTTCAGCATTGCCCTTCTGCCTTTAGTAAAACTAAAGGAAGTTCACCTTTTAAATTGCATTCAGATTTATAATTGAGCATTTTGAGTGATGGCTTCATCTACTGCAAGCAAAAGGCAGTGATTTACAACGTGTGTCAGTAGAACATTGTTATGTGAGGAGAGATTAACAATCATAATTTCAGACTCAACAGTATTTATAATACTGAATTGTCTGTTTTAATGCAAATGCTCTCTCTTAAATACTGTGCTCTGTCTTAATTAGATAAAATAATCCTTCCTTGCTTGGGTAGTCCTGTAAATTAGCAACTGGCCTAACTTCCTCAGGATCATGCTTTTGTATTGTTTAATCCGTACCAATAGTACAAACCGAAAGAGAAGAAACTGGTCTCTTACATATACAGCACAAAAGGCATCGCTTCAGATTTCGGTTCCTCCGAGTTCGTTTCCAGTTGCGCATTTCAAGAGGAGGCTGCCGTGGGCATCACTGGGCTCAGATCAGGCTTCCCCTGGTTGAGCCGCTTCTGCACCGCGCTTTTGGGGAATTTTCTGCATTGTAGAAGTGGTATCAGTAGAGAGTTAACCAAGGAAGCGTCAGCCGGACCCAGTGCACCACTGACATAATGAACAGCGTACACTCCAGCAAGGAGGCAAGATCTGGGACTGGTCCCCTGCGCCGGCAGCAATTACTCACCGGCCCTTTGGCTGCAGTGCAATCAGGGTACGTGATTATCTCTCAGGTACTTAGGCCTAAACTGGTTTTAATCTAATCGGGTCAGCTACCATTAGCAGCAGAGCTAAGGTGATGTGGGCTTCAGCCGCTGAGTATGCGGCTGAGCTGCAGCCTGCACCGAAACCGGTGTTTCCATGGCTCCGTAGCTAGTGGGCATGGGGCCAAACTCCCTTCCACATGTGTAATCCTGTTAAACTCAGACTGCTTCCATGAGGGAAGAGCAGTGGAATTGCTCTGTGCAGCATAACCGTATTAAAATTGTTTGGCAATGGAGAGCAGCTGCGTTTGCAATAGGAGCGCCTGGGAGCGATGGATGACCAGCCACCATTGGCATCAGGTCCTCGCCTCACAGAAGGAGAAACGGCTTTCTGGGACTCGTCCATTGCAGCTGAGGCCTGTGTCTGTGGTGGGATTTGTTTTGCCTCATTTTAGCCCTTAAAGACGTGTATAGCCCAGGCCTGAGCTGTAGATTTTGCTGTCTGCTCAGTGGAGAGGAGTGGCTTATAGGTCCCAGATGTTTTATATAGGTGCTGAGGTGTGATAACTTATCCTCCAGACCTGGTCATCTCTCTCCAGACAGTGTGAATCTAACTTCCTCAGCCCATATGCCCAATTTTTGGATGGTTTCAGCTGGGGGCGAGATGAATCCAGCAAGGCAACTCCAGGCTTTCTGGCAGCAGCTCGGTGCCACCCTGGGGTCCAGCCAGCCCCCAGTGCCCAGGAGTCCCTTCCCTCATGGCTTGGGCTGTCCCGTGCTGCCTTTTCTTGCTCATGTGACAGCACAGGCAGAGGGATTTGGGGGCAACAGATACCAAATAAAACACAGCACTGGAAATTTCCTGGCATCCTTGAACACTGAGATGCAAATGGAATTTCATTTTAAAGAGCTTTCTGTAAATTATGTGAAAAAGCTAGGGGTACAGTTTTGCTAGCAGTTCATGGCAAGATCTTTGGAGGTGTTTTTGTGCTTCAAAAAACATGATGTTTTGAGAACTGACAACGACATTAAACTTTATTAATAGCACAATTGCTCCTAGGGGTTTGGTACATGGTGCTGGAAGGATAGATGTCTGGAAATATTGTACGTTCATTTTCCCCTCATTATTCGAGAAAGAACTTTCAGCTACTGGGGAGAAGGGTTATTAGTATTTTCTCAATGCCAGGTTTTTCTCCGGCAGTGGTTTTGTTTCTGCCCCCTTTAATACAAGGGAAAATACAGAACTGTGTTCTGAATCAGCCTACGGGATTGCCAAAACCTGACATAGGATTTGCACAAAGTTCAGAGCTGATACTAGAAGCTCTATCTGTAATATTTGTTAGGCAACACAGTGAAACCTACCTGGCCTCTGGTTCCACTATAATTTTGAAACTCCCATTAGACTCGTTGGATGTTGTAACTGAGGTTCATATCTCTTAAATGCACCTTTCAGGCTGCATATGATTTTATGCTGCAAAAAGCAGAGGAATTTCGGTATCTGTTGTTCATGAAAGCTTCTGGGTAATTTTAGCAGTTTTGAATGAAATCATTTGGACTAAGGTTTTCAAAGCTCTGGAAGAGATTTAAAAGAACATTAATGTGAGGTGAATATTAAAGCATCAACCCTATGTTTTAAATCCAGAATTGACTTCTGCTGCCTTTGTAGAGTGAGGATTTCACCCTGAAGTCTTAGTGATGATGGCTGAAACCTCGTCAGTCCTCTTTCCCTTCTGCATATTACAGGTGAAGCTAAGAAAGCCTGGATGAAATAAAGAAATACCTATTAGTGACTTTCCACTTCATTTTTTTTGGAGGCAGAGAAGAGTTTGGCCAACTGTTTTTGGTTGTGTTTCCATTTCAACAAGCACTTCTTTTCCAAACAGATGTACAAATATGGAAAAAGCAGGAGAGAAGCAATTCTCTGGCTAGTAGCAGAAACTGCCTGGAATCACGTAAAACTGCATGTCCAAAAAGTCTGAGCAGGCAACTTTGAGTTGCTTATCTAACCTGTTAAAAAGATTGTCCATTGTATATTATTAGCTTTTAATCTCATGCATCCAAATGCAAGGCTTTCTTATGCAGAGGAAAACAAGGCTGACAACCCATATCTGGGATATGTTATAATGTACCTGTTCAGACTGTGTTGCATTATTCATCTAGAAGTAAACAGGAGACTTCTTGTCAAACACTTGATTCCCTTTTTCTCTCCAAAAACATTAAAATCTTTAATTATATGTTTTTTTTAGAAAAACCAAAACAAACTAACTTGATTTTTAGAGAGCATACAGAGCCATGTGATTAGTCAGCTCTGACTACAAGAAACCTAACCCAAATTGGATTCTCAGTATCACAAGACAAATGCATAAGGCTTGAAGTACAGTCATAAGGTAATTTACTCCATCAGCCTCCAGCTTTTGGATCTCCACAAAATGTAGAGGTTTCCCAAATTATTTGTGCTGGTTATTATATTGTTTGTAGACTCCTACTTCTTGTATTAAACCCCGTATAAGTAGCTAAGAAAATTTCACTTATTTTGGCAAGCAGTTGATTAAATTTCTCTGAAATCTTAATTGGTGTTATCCAACCCATGAAAGGCACTGCACAAGTGGCCCAGAGATCTCATGTTAAACTGAAGGAGAAACAGTAACATCGGTTCCTTCTGTGCTTAATCTGCTTATTAAAAATGACTCTGACTCATATAAGATTAATTTGTAAAACATGCTCCTCACCCCTCATAAGTTGAAATATTAACACCAGAAGTAAATTCAGCTTTAAAGTGCTTTCTTTTTCATTCATGTATTTACTTGGATGCTTCTTGCAATACACAGTGAAACTACATTGTTTCACTTCAGATTCCTTGCTGTGTTCCATTTAGTAGTTTTATTTAATTTTTTTTATTTGTTTTACTTGATTCTCCTGGTCTAACATGGTTTTGTGGTAGTTCCTTTACACAGAAGAAAAAGGGTGGGGGTTTTGGGGGGTTTCTTTTGTTATTTGGGTGTATATATATTTTTATTTTATTTTATTTTACTTTATTTTATTTTGGGTTTTGGTCATGTTTACTGTGTGTTCTTTAAATGTAATAAGCATTCCTAAAATGTTTGTGTTCACATCAAGCTACATAATTTTTTTTCCTATTCTCTGACTTTGTTATTGTTGCTATTGTTTTCCTAAACACAGTTTTAAGATTCAAACAAATTTGTACGCACCCTTTGAAAGGCTGAAATTAGTCTTTGAAGTGCAGTGTGATACGGACTTGACAGCTCTTTGAAACAAACAAGGCCGGAGATGTGGTTTGCAGAAATCCTCCTGGATGCAATCCATTTCTGGTGCCCAGGTTTCAGGGAATTGGGTCAGCAGATTGTGCCAATGGATAAAATACGTGGATAGGATTGTTTGGTTGCTTTGGTTTTGGGGATGGGACAGATTTGTGTTTCTTCTATCTCTTTTTGTTACAGGCAATTTTATTTTCTAGATTATTGGTTCAGGTGTCTTATTCCTTTTCAAAACAGAATAATACATTGCTTTTATTACAAGTTGCACTTACTGTATGTATTTTTATTATTCATATCATGGCATAAGAAGTATACATAAAATAGTATGGGTAGAAAAAAAAAGCTCCCACATTGCCTGATAATTAAACACGTGTCAAGACCCGTAAGCCGTGAAATTTCATAAAGAAATGCCTGAACCCTACGGTAATATGATTTTAAACAAATATTTCTTGAATAAACTGGGTGGCTAGGAAAGGTTTTTCTCTCTCCAAAACTGAATAATAGCAGCGGTAAATGATAATAGTTAATACCCATGTGAATATTTCCATTTCACCTGCCAATCTCGCACTACTTTACAGAAAAGAATAAGTAGCTTTTCTCGCTGGGTTTAGTAGGAGGGAGTTTGCTGTACTGCATACATACCTTACAGATGGTTATAATTTCTAGAACCGTCACTCAATTTAGCTTGATAGTAATTTAGCCCGTGGGAATCCTTCTCACTTATGTTGCTCTTCCCTTTGTTAACATCAAAAAGAAATCAAGAACTGGGTAACAGACACCAAAGCCTCCTTTCTATGGAAAGGCAGAATTTCCTTCCTGCCTTGTGCCACCGCCCTGGCCCATAACTGCATCTCCGCACAGACGTAGCTTAAATTAGGTACCGGACTAGTGAAAGCTGGTCTTTTCCTTAGCGCAGGCAAGTGAAACGCTTCCCTTGCTGGTCCCACCTCGGCCTCTGCTGAGGCTCATGTTGCAGCACCCCTGGTTTTTAGGGATGAGCCTTGTAGCTGCAGGTCACAGACCTGTTTAGCTACTGCCACAAGGAAGCAGCAACATTTGCCCTCTAACGACCTCGGAGCTGGATTAAGTAGTGACCTATAAAAGAGGCTGTACATCCACTTTCCAGTCCCTTAAAGCCATTTATTCCTATTAGCGTTACCTTTTTGGCATCAACTTATTTTCACTCAATGAGTTAAGATCACTATCAAAATGCAGTGAAATTAATTCAGAAAAGAATATGCAAAGGAAATAAAGTATGCTAATCCCAGGGAATTACTATTTCATGGTTCAAATAAAAGCAGCCTCCTTCTCTTTTTTTTTTTTTTTATCCCTGCCTTTCTGCTTTTTATTTCCCTTTTATGACGGCAATTTGAAATCTTAGGCCCTCATTTTTACTAAGCGTAAGAACAGCTTACACGTTTCACTGGCAAGTGCTGAGGTCTTAATGTGACTATATCTTCACCTTGTCAGAGAGGTATTAGGAGACCTGTGACAGATGTCCTGGTTCTACCAGAATGAAATTTTAAACAGGGTGCAAGTGAATATGGCATGGATATTGTAACTGGTTTATGTCTGGTTTATGCC